>JAJOOF010003725.1:0-39676 GCA_029582545.1 Solanum lignicaule
GTAATGCATTAATAGAGCATTTATGCGAGCAACGTAATAATTTTGAAAATTGAGTGTTTATGTAATTGTATGTCACTTTTATTTGAATTTGTCCCCTAATTTATGTATTATATTATATTTTCTTGCAATTTATGTTATTTAAAAATTTAGAATAAAAAATAATTTTATATCACATTAAAAATTATATAAAGTAATTATTTGGGAAAAAAGAAATAAAGGATTTATATTATGAAATAAGAAAATAAGAATGAAATAGAAATAATAATATAATATTGAGGAGAGAGAAAAAGATTTCTTTTTAGAGAGTAAAATAGAGAATTGGGTTGAAGTTGGTTATCTGAGAAAATAGAAAACTCTATATTTTGAGAGTAAAATAGAGGATTGGGTTGGAGATGCCTTAGCTAGCTAGCTCGCAAAACGGGTAACTTTTCCAAAATATCTTGAAAGTTGAATAACAGTTTCCAAATTTTTTTTGGCGAATTTATATCATTAAATAATGTATTTTAAGATTTTTTATTAATTAACAAAATAAAAGAATTCCAACTCAATCGAATCATACGGGAACACATGCATGAGACTCATCATGAACATATCCATAAAAACATGGAAAACTGGGTGAAGAGCTGAAAATGCAAGAGGTAGGGCTAACTCATAAAGAGATCTCACTCAAAAACGACTTTATAAAAAATTCAAAAGACCCAATATATGTGGGATTAAGCTTTCCCCGTCTCTCAAATCTCATATCACCCTTTATAGACAACACTCGAAGGAATACCCGATCTCCAATGCCTACCATTAGCATAACTCGTTGGAGCCTCGGAGGTGTCACTCGAATTTTTATGGAAGTGATTCATTCTATTCTAGTATAAATTAATTTTAGTACTTAAAATTTATTTTTAATATTTGTTGTTACTTTCAATTAATCAAGTCAAATCGCTCGTAAAAAGGACTACAAGGTAGGAATCAAATTTTTATTAATAAAATATAAGATAAAAATTCGGATAACACATCAACTGACCTATTAAGATTTTATGCGGAAACTACTAAGTTCAAAGTTCAATTTTTTTTACGGTTATAACATTATCCAACTAAACTCTGGTATAATTAAAACATGATTTCACTTTGAACAACTTTAATTAAGAAGATAATGGGAATGAAATAATCAAAAGCAAACAAAAAATTGAATCCAATTGAAGAATTGGGACAAATTTAAATTGGAAAGTATATCTGCATAGAAAGCATCGTATCTTAGAGAAAATAAGGATCTCACTATGAACTGTCAATCTCAATGCCACGTGTTTCTATCCGAGTGATTTACATGATGACTCATCTTTTCATTTAAGTATTCGAAACATTTTTAAATTATAACTAGTTTCATTCTCAAATTATTGATAGTCTTAACACTTATTAACTTGACTAATTAAATTTTAATACACCCCCAATCTTACTGCGTGAGAGTGGAATGCACCCCTAAATTCTTGCCAAATTTAAAATATTTTCAACACTTTTCTCGATTTTTTATACATAAATACATGCTCCTACAAAAACTACTTGCTTTATTATGTGACAGATCAAAGATATATCTAATTTTAATTAATTAAATAGAAGAATGTTTTTAAGACTAGAAACATCAATTGAAATTGAGTAAATCAGTGAAGGCTAGATGGAGGAAACAGGCCACGTTCATGTGCTGGAAACAGGAGACAAAAATGATGGGAAAATTTTCAAATCTTAAAGAATGAAAAAGAAAATTGAAGTATGTGTAACATACATTCCGTTGTAGTAATTGTAGTACATTATTGGTGTCAAAGGGGGGAGAATCTCCACAATCTTTGCAATTATTGTTTTTGGACCAATGTGTATATATGTTTGTTATACTTTATTTTTTTTATTTATTTGGGGAAGAAGGGGATAATTTGAGTAGGAATATGAAATGCTTTAGTTAAGGATCTCTGCAACTTCATACTTTGGAATAATATCTCAAACATTTACTTGTAAATTTTAATATCGTTGACTCCTTTCTACTATGTATAATTGGAAGGGCCTTTAAGAGGCAAAATAATACTCCCACAAATAAGTATAGTTGATGCAAAAATATATTATTCTAAAATACTTATTGCTTTAGGAATTTAAGACAATAGTCCGTTACATTTTACTTGATTCTATAGTTATATGGAATGAAATTGGATAGAAACATAGCATTCGAAAGAGTGAACACAAAGATTTAATAAGGAGTTCGATTCATCGAGAAGACATTCTCGAGAAAGGAAGAGAAAACACATTAAAATACTTCTTCTTATTCCATGGAAGAGTAATATATAGTGCTCAATTCTCAAGAAACATTTAACAAATAAATAAAGGTAACTTAGTAACGATACTTATGTAATTTTTTTTATGAAAGTGAAAAAAAAGTTAAAATAACACTTGTTTTGAAACAGAAAGAATAAATCTAAGAAAGTTGTGTTTGAAAATGAGAAGTTAACTGAAAATTATTATTTTATTTAAAATACTTCTCTTCTCAAACAAGTTAAATAATTGCAATAATTAATGACCTTGGCTTTAATAATTTGCAAATATCAACTTTAGTATATCTGCAATAAATAAGTGAAGTTATAGCCAAACATAGTTTGATGAAATTAGAATCCTTCATGGTAATTAGTGCATTTGCAATATGAAATTTAATTTAATTCAAAATAAATGAAATATTAATAATTAAGACAAACTTTATGAATAATTTTGTTAAACCTATTATTCAGTCACAAAGTCAATATTGTGAGGCTACTGCTATAAATCTTTTAATAAACATAACTACTTATCCACCATTTTATTTAATTTTCCTAGGCTTTGTTTTAGGATAAAGAGAAGATAGACTTTTGTTTTTTGGTTATCCACTTAGCTACTACTCTATATATCTATATATGTAGGGAAATTTATGAACCTAAAAATACAATGATTGACCAAATTGACATTAGTTTCGTCTTTTGGGATGAAAACAAAATTAATTGTAAAAAGATTTCAAACCAAATAATCCTAAACATTATAAGTACTTGTTACTTCTTTTTTCAATTTCAGTTAGGTCGCAATCTTAGTTTATAAAACTTAACAATGGAGGGGACCAAACATGACGCTGAATTTTGGTACTCTTTAGAAGTTTTCAATGGTACAAGAAAATGACATTAAATTGAATTTTGCCACTGTGTTTTCTTATTCGTCTATTAGGTAGTTAAGTTAACAACATAAAATATGTCACTTTGTTTTAATTATACTCATAAAACCTCGAGTGTTTTCTATTTAAGATTAATGTGTATAATTAAAAGAGATAAATATAGTATATTTTATGTAATTAACTTAACTATCTAATAGAAAAATGAAAATACGAGCAAATGCTTTTCTGAAATTTGAACTGAAAGTGTCTAATAAATAAAACACTTTATTATTATAAATTGAGGTGTTCAATTGCAACTTAATTTAGTTCGAATATCGAAGCGGAATATCCTCATAAATTTAAAGAGTAGACTATATATTAAATATTAAATTTAATTATATCCTTTTGTACAAGCCTATTAATATCTCAAAATCGTAAAGCTATCCCTAAAAAAGTACTAATTTAAATGAGAAAAAGGAGGAATATATGTAAATGCTCTAGAACTCGTATTATTACATAATGAAATAGAACGGCCTCTATATATAGCCTGCACAAATTAAAGTTTATCTTAGCCATGTGACTTGAGAGTAATAAAAACATAGGTCAAGTTTCAAATTAATAATGTACTTTTAATTTACAAATGCCAACCACAGATCTATATATATGATTATATGTACTGAATTTTATATATCCATCTAGCCATGTGAGTATCAGTTGCAATTCGAGCTAGGGGCTAGCTAGTTCTTGAGAACAGTGATTTACGTATTTTTTAAGGTATAATAATTTCAGGATTAGATAATTTTGTGTTATAAAATAACGTATCTCAAGATAATTAATTTTAGAATAACTTATTCACGACCAAACTAACTCTTTAAGTTTAAGTGTTAAATTAGATCTACCAACTAATTAATTAACCAGATATTCATATTTACTTGGATACTTGAATTTGAGTCACAAAAAGGGGCATAAATAAATGAAAGATTTGAGAACATGTGCAAATTAAACTTTGTGCATGATTCATATTAATTAGGAGAAATTCTGAATATAGAAATATAATTTAATTATACTATACTAAAAATAATCTTTAGTAACAATTAATTAATAATAATTTAATTATCATTAAATATACTTTTTAGATGCAATTATTAGTGATAATGACATTTTAGAACTTTTTGTAAATGCCACTAAAGCCTATAGAGACATTAGATCAAATAACAATTAACTAACACTGGTAAAGACATCAGCGTACTCTTTATAATGTTTATATTTATTGCCGCTAAAAAATATTTTTGTTCTAGTGTCTATGCCCGGAGAGAAGATACCAGTTGTGATCTTTATGAGTTATGAATTTTAGAATTATAATTTTAAGTGATAGTAATTGATTTCTAAACTTAATTTTTACTCACAAATTTACCTCCACCTTTTGATCATTGGTTGAACCTAAAAAAGAAGAAAAAATTAAACAGAAATAAGATCCATGCACACACACTCACGCATGCAGATGATAAAATGTCCCCACCACTTTATAATAAGTAGTTTTAATTAGTTCTAATTATTAAATCAAGGCAGTCAAGATTTAGTAATTTGACTTGATCTTCCAGTTCCTAGGATACCAAAACATCTTGAGCATCTCCCATTTAATTAAGTACTCTGAAAGTTGATGTGATTAACATAAACTAATTAACTAAAATAATCAGCATATATAGATCCAGAGCCAGCATGATAACTTTTGTGGTTATATTATATATCTCGAACTATAACTTTACTTGTGTAAATTGGGTTATATCTTTTTTCACCCTCGGTATTTGATTTATACTAAATCAATGAATATATACGTTATAATTATATTATTTGTTTGTTGTTGTTGTTTTAAAATAAGAGGGTACGGTGTAGAGGTTGATGATTCAAATAAAAGGTTAGTATGTACTAAATAGTTTTGTGTCTGGTCTCTTCTGCTAATATTATTGGTATTATTTTTGACAATTTTATTATTTTACTGTTTTCGTATTTTCTCATTCTTAATTTGTTTCTACAACTTGTTGTCACTTATGCCTCATTTTTCACACTATATATATTGTCATTGTTACTGCTTATATCTCTATAAATGCTATATGTTCTTACTTTTCTTGAGTCGGGTATATCAAAAATAGTCTTTCTATCTTTCAAAATGAGGTCGGTCTACACTTAACTCTTCTCAAACCCCATTTATGGACTATATATAGGATATGTTGTTGCTCAAGAAAGTAAAGTTTGAAACCAAACAAAAAAAGAACATAAGATCCATCGAAAAATAACTTCTTTTCAATTATCAAAATACTAACGTGACAGCTTTGATAAAAATTTCTTTGATTCTGCTATTCGTAAGAAAGAAATTAATATTAAGTGTTTCGGTCAATTTGTATGCACCTACTACCAACCTGTCTTGAAACAAAAATTCTGTTAAAGGGATTCTTATTTTTTTTTAAAAAAAACTCTATCGAATTATTTTTTACCTATATATACAACACAACTAAACCCGGTCCCCACACAATACATATAGTTCTGCCACTCCTAGTACTGTAGCACATGATATATTGATAATTTCAATAAAATCGACTACTCCTGATTCAACAAAGGATATGTAATTTATTCACTCCACGTACACATACAAAAAGAATTTGAAGGATTAGTTTTCCAATTTCATCATTCCTTTTGTGGGAATATAATTTGATATGAAATTTTTCAAGAAACTTACATCAAATTAGTAAAATGAACCTCAAATAAATAACAATTTTAAAGAGTGTGTTAAATCGAAAGGAGTAATTGGTTAAAGATGTTGACCTTTGTTAATGATTTCTCAAGTCAATGTTGGCCTTTGTGTAAGAGGTGGAGAACATCATTATAAAATGTTGGGAACTGAATAAGATGTCTAGTTCCAAAGAGACAATATGTTTGATTTGAGTAACAAAGTCCACTAATCTTTTTTTTCTTTTATAGGTAAATGTAATTAATTACTCATGCAGCGTGAAATTTCTCAAAGTTAATCATGTTTTTGGTTTGAAACAAAAGTACTCAAAATGCACCTTTGCGGCCGCCGTCTCCTACTTCCCCCCATCTTAGGGTGTAATTAGGGGATTATCTATGTGTAACTTTATTGAGGAATGTAGGTTTACTTCTAATTAATTATAGTATTTACTTTGTGGATAGGCACATTAATGAAGGATTGAAAAATGAGAAAGTAACACTTGGATCAACTCGATTGGCTCTTGTTCTAGTTTGGCGGGAAGGTAAAAATAACTAATTCTTGATTGATGTACTAAAGGTGAGGTGAGAATACTAACTACTTAATTAGTTTTAGTTTGGGTGTAGAATCACATAACTCGAAAAGAAGTCATAAATTAACTCAACTTTTAGGGAAAAGAAAAGTGTCCCACCCACCGATACCTATTAGCATTCGATTATAATTTGTGTCATCTACAATCTCCCATCTAAAGACATATCTCCCCAAGCATTACTAATACTTAATACCGAATAATCAAGTAGAAGCTTAGATTAGGCATTGATTCGTGTAGCCTAACACGTGCATTTGTTATTCCTAGTTTGCTTGTCCGTACACGTGTGCATGATCATGCAATGTGTTTTGCTTTGATAAAAAAAAAATGTCACAATTAATTACTATCTTATAATCCTACAATATAAACATATTAGACTATGATCATCATAATAAGATAATGGAATTTCAAGTATAGTTGATGGGCTTTATTACAAAAGCCCAAGATTGAAGTGATCCCACCTTTGACATATCTAAAGTAGTAAAATCCACAAGACAGTAGACAGTTTGTTACTGCTATGCATAGGTGCTGAAAAAACCTAAATCTACTGATGAGTTAACTAATGATAAAGAAATGGCCAACTCAGAGGTAGGTTGCTTGACTCAAAATTGACAAATTTCTGCAGCATTAGTACATCTAAACCTCTTAATAAGGAGTACAGAACATCACTCCGAACCCTTTATCGCGAATATAACAGGGTAAGAGCTCAAGAATTCAAAAGAGTGTACAATCAAGTTTTGCTCATCTACTTTGTCAAAAAGAGCACTAGGAAGAGAATTTTTAGACAAAATGTACTTCATGAAATTGAAACTTATGCTAAGGCCTCTTCAAGCTAGAGATATTATGTCCAAAAGAATATCATGGTGCATGTTGCTGCTGTGACAGACGATTCTTGATGTCGTGAAACAGGACTATAATGCATAAAACGAAATGAATGTTTGAGAGAAATGACTTGTGAGAGCAATTTACAGCATTTACAGTCTCGATGAAGCATGAACACTTGATTATATTGCCTTCTCAGTTTTCACCAGTCAAATTTGTTGGTTCGCTCAGAACATATTGGGGCAAGTCGTACTTGGCACCTGCATTAGATGAATCAACATTAACTAAGATTCTCACGAATGGAAGTTGAAGGTGTTAAGCGACGTGTACTACAAACCTCTCTCATCATAGCAGACTGTTAAATCAGCGGATTGAACAATTATCCCAGCACTGTTCACGATTGTTTGTGCAAGGCCTATTTCTGCCTCTGCAGCAGCACGTAGCGCATCCCAGATCTCTGAAAATGGAGTATAATATGTTGTAAGAAAAAAGATTTTCATACACTATACTGTTGGGGAATGGACCTTCCCTACTACAAGTTTTCAATAGCTTCATTTCAATCTCTGAATTTTAACAATAACCACCAGAAAAAGAAATCATACGTCTAGTGTCCCATTCATTCGCGACGTGAAAATATGAGGTTCTATGCAATGAATGGTATCTCAATTATGAAGATCTGAAAACTAATTAACAGTGAGATTTACTAGAGAGCTTTCCCGATTTCTTCTGAATACACAAGCTCCTTGTCATTGCTGCAATCAGAAAGGGTTCTTCTGAAAGTTGGCATTAGCTTCCCATTTTTTAAAAAAAGAAAGTTACTCTGTTTCTGTTTTCCTTAAATACTCCCTCTGTCCCTAATTACTTGTCCACTCTTCCTTTTATAGTTGTCCCTAATTACTTGTCCATTTTGACAAATCAAGAAAGGACAATTTTTTTTACCTATTATACCCTCAATTAAATGACTAATTACTTTGAAAAATGTAGAACTTTTCATCCACTTCATAATTAATAGGGGTAAAATGGTAAACTCACTATGTCATTAATTGTTTTCTTAATAGGTGTGTCAATTCAAAAGTGGACAAGTAATTAGGAACAGAGGGAGTATCATTTAATTAGAAGTTGAAATTACTTATTCAATTAGCTAATGTTCCTTGTTTTAATTAACTATTTTAAAGACACTAATGCAGCTTACTTTCCAACAATATGGAAAGGCAAAACAGATCTGGAGATGGACATGTTTCTTCCTGCAGCAACTTTGCCAAACTGATAGCACCGAAACATTTTCAAGGATCATTATGGTTGTTATCGCTCAGGAGCAAATTGGGAATGTTACTTTTTGAAATGATCATGTTATCTGAGAACAGCCGAAAAAAGGCACATTACTTAAAATTAAAAGATATCATGCTCAGCTTGATTTTCATAAATTCAAAGTCATTTTTTGCCTGAAAGAGATATCCAAGTTCCAAACTACTGGAGCCAGATCGTTACGAGAAAACTTTAATGCATGATATAAACCCTCCTAAAGTAGAGCAACTTATCATCAAGAACGATTCTTTTGATCCATACTTGAGCAGTTCCTACTTCCTACACATCATTATACTGTCAATCAACTCTGCCCAAGCTTCCATATAGATTGTCAGACATCATCACATGTGTACTCTAGAGTTTAACAATTGCCCTATCACTAACTGGTTACTCAAATAAGAGTGCAGAGTCCCATAGTACTGTTACCTGATCACACATCCATCTCTATTGAACCAGTGGATCCAGAAACTTGCAGAAGCTAGTAAAAGTTATCAAGAAATTTACCTTTTTTCCCCCCATAGTGTGGTGCAGTGTCCCAGAATTCCTCACGCATTTTTAGAAGCTGAGCTCTTGTTATCGGTTCTGAGTGTCTCCATGGCTTTGGTTTTCTTATCTTCCTAACAGTTTCTGCAAATGGAGGAGGAAGACACGATGTTGGTGAACTATAATACTTTTATAATTGAAACATATATCAAATATATGAGCATCATTCAAGTATTAGCTATGATTTAATGTTGAAACCTCTACTAGGTGAATGGGAAACAACTCTTAAAAGATAAAAAGATTTAAAGATTTTTCACATGGTTATGGGAAATCAAACATCCATCCTTGAAGCTCTGAACTTCTGTTAGAACAAATTATCTGATCCAATTCCAGAAATAAAATCCTTAGTTCCAGAATCTACCCTCTATTATAAATTTTCAATTCATTTTGTTCTTTATTTCTCTAAATATGGATGATCCTCTTAATAACAACTTCTCTGCTCCACATCAGCCTACTTAGACACTAGAGTCGTAGAGTGTTATTCTAAGAGCAGATAATGACACAAAATACAAGTTCCGATTGAATTAAGAAAAGAAAATAACTACATGTTTTTTGGGAATGGATCTCAGGAAGAATGAAGTCACCCACTGACTTCTGTGGGTCAAGAAGTTGAGTGAAGGTGTAGGATGATAATAGAGGAACTTACAGCCTCATAAAGTAGTCAAGATGACCAAAGGTAAATTTCCTGACAAAAGCAAGGAAACAAACAATAGCCACGTACACACTACTCCGTTCATATAATGAATGTGATTTATGGAGACACCATCTCTGCAAGATGATGTGCCCAAGCTGGCTGAGAGGAGGAGAATTCTTCAAAGAAAGGACAATGAACGGGAAAAAAAGAAAAAGGCTACTGTGTTGCTTAACTTGTTTTTGTCCAAAGTAGGGGAAGACAAAAAGGTAAAAACAAGGTTTTGTGTTTTTTGTATCCTTGATGATGAAACTAAATAAATAGAGTTTTATCTACAATGTAACAAGGGCAAAGGATAAAAGTCAAATTGTCTAGAGTGCAACAGCACATAGCAGTCACATAGCAGTCACAGTAGCAATAGCTGGAGGATCAAACATTATCCATCGCATATATATCGCAAAGTATCTAGAATTCTAAATTCATCGAAACCCCTTATTGGGTGTAAGGTGGACCCAAATCATTATGCTCACTAACAGCCACCAAAAATGAGTTATATTGGCAAGCATAAATTGGCACTAGAATTTGCTTTTGGGTGTAAGGTGGTCCCACATTTTTGGATTGTTAAATCACACTTAATTTGTTAATCATGCACTGTTCCTCCTTTAAAATCATAATCGTCACTTTAGAAATAAAGCCTTAGTGCATCTCTTATCCTTTCCAAAGTTCCTTACTACATTTCAGGACATAGATCAGTATTTTCCCATGCTTTAAATTAAATTAGCCAACATGCATAGGACAGAGACAAATATCTGAGGACATATGCCTCTAAAAAGCAGATAGTAACATCACTAGTGATCTAGCGCTGATCTAGACTATCTTTTTAGGAATATTACTCTTACTAGAATTCCACTGAGAAGAGACAAATGATACAACATTCAATTAGATAAGGAACAAGCTACATGGATCTATTCGAACAATAGCACTTAACAATCATCAGCACTTCAATATAACATTCTGTAAGCACATATTCTGCGGGAGATGAAGGGCATCAACAGCAATAGTAAGAACCATGTCTCTTTATGAGGAGAAAAGAAAAGAGACTAGAAGGATCATTAAATAAAGGGGAAATTAGTCCGGAAAAATAAAAAGTTGTAGATCATTGAATATGAAAGAATAGTAGAGCACATGCTCATAACAAAAGCCTAGGGAGGTAATGAGAAATCAATTATAGCAAATATAAAACCATGAGGCAACACGAAATACCTAGAAATTTCAATAAAAGCTTAAGTCAACATAGCAATAACTACAACTTATCAAGGAAAACAAACAGAGCTAAATTACGAGTCCACAAACAAAACAAAAAGTCCAGCGTATTAGATTAGTAAAGAAGTGAAGCAACACCTGCTATAAACTTTACAGGTTGTGAATTGGAAAATATGTCGAAATGCAAAGCAAACAAAATTCAAATCATACAAACAAAGGCTAAATCTTTACCATATGTTCATTAGTACGACCTTTGATAAAATGAGCAAAAACCAGCAGTGCACCTTTCCATACCATTGGAAAAAAGGATCTATTCAGACAAAAAGGTACACCATACAAAGTTCAATAGAGAAAAAGCTTTTCCTAGTGCATTTCCATATTCAGTGTATTAACACAAACTTTTATCTGATTTGATTATTTGAGTTAATCTCTTCCAGAGGAAAGAATCAAAACAGTCAACTAGCATGCGTGGACTTTGATAACTATGAATTGAAGATCAAACCATAAAAAAACTAATGATGAAAGTACTCCAGATTTTTGACAGAAACTCCAATATGCTCTACCATCACCATTTTACCGGCTATAATCTTAAATTTATCAGCACTGACTTGATCTAAGACACATTCATCATTAAACATGGTTTTTTGTCCATCAACACAACCAAACCATGTTGTTTTTCAGTCCTTACCTTCTGTTCCTAGATTCTAGTTTCAGTCATTATTATTACAAATCTATCTTATTTAAGTAAAATTTACTCTGGATTAAACATTATTTTCCAGTTGCCTAACATTCTACACTTATCGTCACATGATTCTTCATTAGATAATATAATTCTCCTTTCAATTTCATTGAGTACATCTATTTAAGTAGTAGGCGAATGTACTCTGCCACTTGGCCGATCTATTTCCAGTGCATATATGTTGAGTTATTTCTGCATCTTTGTCAATAATTCTGCCAAGTATCTAATTTATTGTTTCAAGGGTATTTCTTGACTCCCAAATAACATACTCTATTTATTCAAATTCTTTTGCATCTAGCTCGTCTTCCAGTTAAATCTTCTTTAGATACAACTTCAAAGTTGAAATATGAATAAGACAAGATGACTAATGCCAATGATAAGGTATAGTGGTTTCTCTTTATTAAAGAAAAAAGGAATAGTGATGTCTCTTATCAAATTTAAAGGAAAGAACAAAAGAACAGTTAAATAAATTGGATGACGACTTTACCACAACAGTTTATCGACCTATTCTTCATTGTCACACTCATATTTTAAGTCAATAACCAACACATCATTATCCCCACAACTACAACCTACCCATTAGTATCAAACAGCCACAATATCTAACAAAATGGAACTTACAATTACATAAATAGTAGTACTAATACCTACCCAATACCTAATTCATCACTAATTATCCATTATCAAATATCACTTACTTGAGCACCAATTAAACAATCCAAGAAAGGCTAGATCATTCATAGCCATATATGAGTATAACCAACTGAGATCTCCAAAAATTACTAAAACAAACAACTCTACCAATAATAACAAGAACGCAATCAACTTCCAGAACAAATGCAATCTTTGAACTCACAGAAAGAGGAGTCGCACAAAGACACATTTTCTGTCTGGAAAACCAAATGGGTATCTCTAAAAGTTGAAGAAAAACAATAATTTCACCAAGAAAGAGAACAATCAACTTCAAACACAGACTAAACATTGCGATGTTTAACTTCATACATCAGGAAACCAAATGGGTATCACTAAAAATTGAAGAAAACAATAATTTCATCAAGAAAGCGAGAGCAATCAACTTAAAAAAAAACACTGCGAAAACTCACTTCGTACATCAGGAAACCAAATGGGTATCACTAAAAGTTGAAGAAAACAATAATTTCATCAAGAAAGCGAGAGCAATCAACTTCAAAAAACACTGCGAAAACTCACTTCATACATCAGGAAACCAAATGGGTATCACTAAAAATTGAAGAAAACAATAATTTCATCAAGAAAGCGAAAGCAATCTAACTTCAAAAAACACTGGGAAAACTCACTTCATACATCAAAAAACCAAATGGGTATCACTAAAAATTGAAGAAAACAATAATTTCATCAAGAAAGCAAGCAATCAACTTCAAACACAAAGGAAACGCCAAGAAACCAAATGGGTATCAGTAAAAATTGGTGAAAAAAATTACCATCTCCTTTGGTACGTGAGGATCCAACGCAACCCATTGTAACAGAGTCGCCCAAAAATTGAGTATTCAAGAACACCTGAGCCGATCTCGGGAATCAAATTCGCAGTCAATTATTGACAACTGAATAAAATGTTGATGGAGAGAGTTTAATAGGCAAAAAGGGGAAATTTTGTGCTTCTTTAGAGGAGTATTATTGCGTGCTCACAACTCTCCCAATGACAGCTATGTAGTGCTATATATATAGTTTTTTCCATTTCTCTGATTTTGGGTGAAATTAGAAACTTCTTTTTCTACGGAGAAGAAGAAACAAGAAAGTTTAGAAGAAACCAAAAGCGAGTCCACCGTCATTCAATTCTTTATTTTTATATTTTATTTAATTAAATCACATTAAAAACAAATATTATTTACAAAATCAAAATTATAACTAAATGTAATTTCATCTCCAACTCAAATTACAACATTTTCATATAAAGTGAAATTTTTTTATAAAAACATTGTATTTAAAATATTTAAAGCACTTCTATAGTTCTACAATTTGAGTCACAATCAAGATCCATAAACATTTTCTTTTTTAAAAAATAAAATAAAATCTTTCTATATTTTGAAAAAGTTTGTCTAACAAAAAAAAAAACAGTTTATATTTCTTTGATATTTTATGGCAAAGTAATTCTAAATGCCGGAAATTTTAATTTATGATTTACAATGTTTTTTCTTCATAAAATAACTTGTTTAAATGTTGATTTTGGATTCACAAAAAACTTAGTTTATAAAGATTTTTTTGTGTGTGTGAATGAAAAACCTAAAGATAACGAAAATAAACTCGTTTGAATTGATTTAAAAAAATAGTTTTTAATAATGCTAAAAAACGGTGAGATGATTTTTTTTATAGCTAATATAAGAATAGACTTAAATGGTAATTTGTAAGTATCTTTTAATTATGAATTTATGACCAGGCATTTGATTACGTAAAAATCTATGCAACTGTAAGACAAATATCATGCATATGGGTGGGAACTTTCACCTTTTTGGAGGCTTGTTGCATTTTGTATTGTATTGTGTTGTATTGATGATTTAAATATAGGGAAAAAAAAATTGGTTAGAATAATATTTTATTTATGTTATTTTTATCGTTTTGAATATTTTTATCCTTTAAACTTAATATCTTTTAATTTTAAAAATTAAAAAAAAATCAGTTTATTTTAAAATAAAAAAAATAATATAATTTTTTTAAATTTTTTACCAAATTTTTTGGTCATTTAGCATTACCCTTAAATATAATGGGTATTTTGATTGTTACAAAAAATTTATTGTACCAAATTGTTTAAATTCATCGGTAGATAATAATGAAAAACTCATTTTATATAACAATTGATTTGGTGTGATCGTATGTAAAAATATTTTTTCTCATTTTGTCTTTATTTATTATTTAATAATCATATTTCATTTTTTATCCTATATTTTCATAGTAGCTCTACCATATACTCTATTTTTTTTTAATGTTTTATCATTCAAACTATGGATGTGTACATTATGTAACAACGGAGAACTATACAATCTCTCCAATCACTGTATTCATTAAAATAGTACAATACGTTACAACGATACATTATGAAACAATACGTAACAGTCATCCAAACAATAGTTATTCTTATCTTAACAATAGTTTATTCTTATTTTTAATAGCTTAATACATAAATAAACATGTTTTTTTCACTTTGGCATTAATTAAAATATATACCCATCGATTTAAGATCTTCGTTAGGGTCGTCCAGATCAGAGTTCTCCAACCCATATTGTGATGTACCATTTTCTCTTTTAGTAATCCGTTCATTCGTCTCCGAAGAACAAGCAGCAGAAGCCGAACCTTCGGGACGTGGTTTTGAAGCTTCTTCACTCAATTTATTATCAATTGTGTCACTTCTTCTTCCTTCTTAGGCTTTTCCTCTCTGAGAGAAGCCCTTTGCATAAACTTCAAGTTCCTCAAGGTACCGGATAGTTCACGTTTGCCCATTCTGAACAACTTCTTGGGGCACACCGAAACTGAAATTGCTTTTATTCACTTGCTATTCTTCAATTTCCGGTAGGGTGACGGCGCCGGCGCTAGCCTCCAAAGGAATCTCGGTATTTCTGCCTCCTTGATTTATTTATTTTATTTTAAGGTTTGGTTTTTTTATGCCAATTTTGAAATCTGATTAATCGAATTCATCTAACAAAGCACTACCTACTAAAAATCTCGATATTTTTGTTACATTTTTTCATTGAAAAATTGTATATAATAGCAAACTATTAATTCAAATTAAATGCTATAAATATAGTTTGATTTAATTGTACCTCATAGCAAACTGTTGCTATTTCACCTCTCTCCTAGTGAATCTCGCTCGCCACTCTCGTTCTCTCCCTCACCCCTCTCGTTTTTTATACAAACGCAAGTGTATAAAGTGCATTTGTGTTTGTATAAAGTGAGAGAAAATTGTATATATACATATATTTTCATTCCTCTCTCTCCCCTCTCCCAGATCTCGCTCTCTCACTCGTCTCTCTCACTTTATACAAAAAACGCAAATTGTATAAAATGCGTTTGTGTTTGTATAAAACTAGAGAAAATTGTATATATACATATATTTTCGTTCCCCTCTCTCTCCTCTCCCAGATCTCGCTCGCCACTATCCCAGATCTCGCCTCTCTCACTTTATACAAAAACGCAAATGTATAAAATGCGTGAAAATTATATATATACATATATTTTCGTTCCCCTCTCTCCCCTCTCTCAGATTTCGCTCGCTACTCTCCAGATCTCGCTCGCTCGCCTCTCTCACTTTATACAATTGATCTTTTTGTATATGTATACCAAAACAGATTATACAACTATTTTTTTTATATGTATATATATGTTTGCTATGGAGCGCAATTATGCAAACTTTGCTATAGTATACAAATATGAATTTTGTATTTGCTATATTTGAAAGCTACTCTTTTTTCATTCAATTAATTTTATTTTTTATGATTTTTCACACGGTACGAAGGAAAAAAAACAGTTTAAGTTTAGTTTTGATCTTTTAACTCAAAAGTAAAAACTTTATTTCCGTATTGTTTTTCTAGGGAAAAAAAGTTCAAAAATTTACCTTTCTATTTTCAAATATTATTTATATTTAACCTAATCATACATTTTCCAACAAATATAAGTAAATTTGTCAGAAAAATCGACAATATAAAAATCAATTGGAACTTTGTTTCCCGTCTTGTAATCCCCCAAATTTCTACTTGCAGTGCCTCCAATTGCAGCTAACCGCAAAATCCATCGTCTCCTCAAAGTGGTGCTTCTCTCTCTCTCTTTCTTTCTCTACTTTTCTTCCTCAAAGCTCGAGAAATTTTATTTATTTTCTGTTACATTGGCTTCTAAAGGAACAACGTTCTCAGATTGTAGAGTGATGAGGACTTTATTCTCTCCCTGCAAAGTATGTAATATAACACTCTAACATGTTTAGATTTCTTTATAAACTCTCTTTATCTGCCTGTTTTGACTCGAAAATGTTGTTTCCCATTATAAAGTGTGAGAAGGTATCATTTTCCTACATATTAAGCCGTTGAATGCAGGGAACCCATGTAATTTGCCTTTTTTGCTTAAACCTCTATTAGTTTATATGTGGTTCTGGGGCATTTTTTTTTACTTCTAAGTAGATATTTGCATTTCAGCATTACTTAATGAAAAAGTTACAAGGTGTTTGACACACTAGTGCGAGAGTATTTTATGGAAAAAAATGATTGGTCCCTAAATCAAATTCTGGGAATTGGGGTCGTTTGGTAGGGAACAAGTTATCCCGGGATAAGTTATTACACCATGTATATGGGATAACTTATCCTATCAATAAGGTATAAATGGTGGGATAAATAATCCAAGGGTAAAATAATTTTGCATTTTATCCTGGGATTATTATACCTTATACCTCACACCAAACGACTGCTAAATGTGTTACATAAGGGAATCAATACCTTTCAGTTTCTGGTCCAGAGTAGTGCATAAGAAGTTTATGAACTAATCAGCTCTATAAAGGAATCAATACCTTTGATTTTCTGGCTCTTCTAAATTTGACTTAAAAAATCAGACCTCTTTAATCATATCATATTATTTTGGTTATCCAGATTTCACATACACCAGTTGTTAGCTTTGGACGCAAAAGATCGTTAAAAATCTACAGTGCAAAAATGGAGCTCTCAATCACACAACCTGATGATTGGCATCTTCATCTCCGTGATGGTGATGTTCTTAAGGCAGTTGTCTCTCACAGGTTTCTAGTTTTAAATATTTCAGCTGATTGTGATTCAGTTTATACTTTATATTTTACTTCTTGTCCCACTTTGTTAAATTCGGTCTCTATCTTGATTTGAGTTGTTCATTTTTGCATTATTTGATAAAGTGCACATCACTTTGGGAGGGCAATAGTCATGCCAAATTTGAAGCCTCCTATCACTACCACTGCTGCTGCTGTAGCATACCGGGAGGCGATATTGAAATCTTTACCTGTTGATAGTGATTTCAACCCTCTTATGACACTTTATTTGACAGATACAACCAGTCCTATGGAAATCAAACTAGCAAGTAAGTCCAATATACTTTTGCTATGGAAATATCTTGCATTAAAAATATATTAGATGTTATTCTTCTATATTATGACTGTTTTAACGGTGCGTGTATGATATTCTTCTATCAGAGAGCATGCATGTATCTCAGGAAACAAAAATAAATTTCAGTGAATGATAATGGTTGTATTTAAGCATCAATAAGATCATGACAGGAAAGGCACCAGTAGAAAGCCAATTTGTGAAACTTTGAAGTAGAGTTGAACTTTGAGAGACATTGTAATTCTTTGTTAAATCTCATCTTAAAGCTAAGTGTAATTCCCAATTTGTTCTCAAAACATTAAAACTGAAGGCTAGATTCTTGGCTATGCCAACCTTTTTTTTGGTCCTTTTATTATGTCTACTTTCGTGTCAGATCATAATCCTTGAAATTTGAAGTCAGTAGTACAAGCTTCTTGTCCTTTATAAAGTCAGGGTCTACTCTCCTGTGAGGAAATTTGAACATGTCAAAATTTGTAGCATTTAAGTTGAACTGATTGTGTATTGTCATCTGGGTGCAGTTTTTCCCAATGTGAATGACCCATGTTCCTATTTTTCTTTCCATGAAAGCATTTAAGAATCATCCTTTTTTCCTTTATCTTTTGTTGTTTTATCTATTTTTTGTCCACTATTTCTGATAAAATGAGACTAATAACACAGGAGAGAGCCAGGTCGTATTTGGGGTGAAGTTGTACCCTGCTGGTGCCACGACAAATTCTCAAGATGGAGTGACTGATCTTTTCGGGAAGTGTTTACCAGTTCTACAAGAAATGGTTGAGCATAATATGCCTCTGCTGGTAATTTGATGCTAAACTTGGTGCTAAGCTTTCTTCCTGTTCCTCTAGAACATTGCATAAGCTCTAATGTGCATGCTAACCTTACCACCAAAAAATTGCTATTTATCACTGTAGAAAGATGCACATTCAAAGTTGTATCATGTATCTGTTGAAGCTATACATGATTAATGTTATTTCTTGCCTATGCTATAGCTTTTCTAGTTTCAGTTTATCTTGGATCGCTATAAAATAGATTCAGCATTTAACTGTAATGACTCAACCTTAATCATGTTTCTTCTTCCCCCAAATGTTCTGTCAAAGTTTGTGATTTTTGTCATTTTCCTTGAAAAAACTTCATTTTATAGGATTTTTATGTATTACATTTGACTGCAGGTTCATGGAGAGGTTACTAATCCTGAGGTTGACATGTTTGATAGAGAAAAGGTATTCATTGAAACGGTTCTAAGACCGTTGGTGCAGAAATTTCCACAATTGAAGGTCGTGATGGAGCATGTTACCACCATGGATGCTGTTAAGTTTGTTGAATCTTGCACTGAAGGTAATCTTTTATACTTTATCCACCTCTTTGAACTTTAGTCTTCTTGTCAGATGAAAGAGCTTCATTGACCTTCCTTTTTCAAATGCTAATTTAACCTTCCTATCATTCTTTAAAGGATTTGTTGCAGCGACTGTCACCCCACAACATCTTGTTTTGAACAGGAATTCTCTCTTCCAAGGGGGCTTACAACCGCATAATTACTGCCTTCCAGTCCTCAAAAGAGAGATCCACAGTAATATCCTTTATCCTTTCATATTGATGCTCAAATTCTCTTCTATCGCTTGGTGTTTGTCTGTCGGTTGCAAGAACAATCATGAAGTAACATTACTTTTAATTTTGAAAAACCGACTAGGATTCTTTGGTTAACCACCTGTAGTGACTACAAGGTCATATAGACCTTGTTTGGTTCAACAAAGGGGACAAGAACTTCATTTTTTTCTCATGCATAATGTATTTACCATTAACCTCCACTTGCTTCGTTCAACTCAACTAAAGTGGAAGAGGTTGATTTCCTTATTTCCAATTTTAGATGGTTTTGAAAAGTTGAGGAATCGCATACTTACACTTGCATTTTAACAAACAAGGTTAATTATTTTCCTTCCAGTGTGATAGGTAACTTGAGCAAATTAAGTGTACAGTGCTAGCATTCTATGCTTCTACTTCATACATGAACCTTAATAGAATTGCATTCAGTATCCTAATCAACATAAGCTGGACAATATACTAACACTATCAACAAAAGGAAAACATATCAAGCTCAAGGCCAGATGCTTAGTTCTACTTTTTTGTTGGGAAGTTTTTTTTTGTCCATTCTTGGAGCTGACTCTTCCTACTTTTGTAATTATGCATCTGCTGGATGCTTTGTTTATCAATACACCATTTATTTCATCAAAAATAAAATAAATTATCAAGTTGATGTCACTGTTCTTACCTTCTCCAGCAAGCCTTTTATTGCACTCTCCAACTCTAATTTCTCCTCAGTATTAATCTTACCGTTGCATTTTTCCAAGATTGATGTCATCCCTTTCAGCTTCTGCTTGATTAGTTGTACCTGTGACTTCCCCTTACCTGCTTTCAGCAGGGAGAGTGGAGTGACAGAGTTGAGGGATAAGAGCTTAAAGTTAAATTTACAGCACCAAAAGGACTTTGATGTACTGATTCTCTGAAGGCATCTTCAGCATCTGAACAGTGCTTGAATCAGATTACACTTCTGTTTCCTTTTTATTCAGATCCCAAAACTTGTTATATATTTGGATAATTTCATCCTCTGATGGCAAAGCCAGTTGAAAATTTCACCATCAGAATCACGGATGAAGTTCCCCTACCATCATCCTCATCTTCGGTTCCTTGACTAGAATGCCCAGATGCTTTATTGATAAACCAACAGTGCTTTGCCATCTATTGATAAACCATTTATGAATCACTGTTGGGTCTGTTTGGCGCCAGCTTCGAAGCTTGAACTGTTTTGCTTTCCCACTGTGGAATCCTGGCCATATCCGTGAATGATCTTGTATTATGAATAAGCTTATTGAACCTTGGGTTGGAAGGCTTCCTCAAGAACCGCAAGATTTTTCCGGCTGTCACCCCAACCCCAAATGTGGCCATCCTCTGGGATTATGATAGCAGACTTTTTGCCAAGACTCAATCCTCACATAGCGACTCTAACATTGAAATTTTGGAACTCTTTAAGTATACACTTGAATCCTCCTACCCCATCTTCTACACAAATTACCTAACCCGTGTGACGCTTGTTGAAGAATTTCGCATGCCTTTGGCAGATTCTCCTCATCAATGTTGAGTCTGCTAGTGACACGAATGCTTTATTCTACTATCGTGATCTTCATTGTTGCAAATATCAATAAGTTCAAATGACTTATCTCCTGAAACAAAGAAAGTTCTCTTCTTCATAACTTAATAAAAATCATCGGAAGAGTTCATCGGAGAGAGGATAAGGAGTGAAAGAAAGAAAAGAGAAATTGCACATTTCCCAAGAGAGAGCATTGTTTTAGCATAAGTTCTTAATCAACCTTTTCAGCAGAATAGTGTAGCATGATTTAACTGTAAGTAGACATCTTTCTTGCTCCTCCAACAAACGTTGTCCTTCTTGTCTGTGCGTAAGGAGCAAGTCGCAAGTTAAAGAGAACTGCAGTTTCTATCAACTACCCAACCATTGCAATGCCTTCTAAAAATGACGTGCAAGCCATTTTCGAGTAATAATCTGTTATGCATTCTGGTTGGCTGCCAGAGTGGATACACACTTGAGAGGGGTATGGCCCGGCCAAAAGCTGATTTTTCTACCATTTCCCAACTTGAAACATGTTTTTCCTATGACTTCATCAAAAGAAAGTCCAGATGCCCTCACCATATTTGGTCTAGTAAGCTTTGTTATCCACAGGTGTTACATACCATATTTGGTCTCGATGACTTATTCCGTTGTGCATTCTCACCATTTGTGAATCTCCATAACCATTTGTTTAAGAGGCTATCATTGTGTGCTTTCAAATTCCTTTTTCTTTTTCTTTTTTTACTTTCAGATTCCTTACTCCAAGGCCTCCAGATTTTTATCTTTCTGGACAGTTTCCCATTAGCATGACTAAAAGTTTTCTCGTCTCTATTTTCGTTCCAGATTCAACGAATCTGATCAATTTATTGGCCAGAGATTTAGGAATGGGGGATAAAGAGATCCTGTAAGTGGGAAGTGAGTCCAAAACACTATTTGTGAAAACTAATCTGCCCTTGCTTATACTTCGTCATATCAAATCTAAAAGCCTATAATCTTTTTGGAATATGGCATTTTGATCTTGTTTTATGGATTATCTATAAGATATACTGTCACCATAACAAAGAAGAATTGGATTAAACGGCTATTGAGCCATCTACCCTGAAATTTTGAAAGTTGGGTAGAAGCTATATTTGCCTGTAATTGACCCTCTTTTTGTCTGGAATAATTTGTTGAAAGTTTCTTCTTCTACATGATTTTTTTACCTCTTTGTAAGAGTTATGACTACCCTGAAATTTTGAAAGTTAGGTAGAAGCTATTTGCCTGTAATTGACCCTCTATTTGTGTAGAATAATTTGTTGAGAGTTTCTTCTTCTACCTGATTTCTTTTACCTCTTTGTAAGAGTTATGAAAGTCTTAGTCTTACTGATGCTAATGTGTCACGAATCACTACTTGATCAGGCTCTCTTTGATTTGCTAGTTCTATCCATTGCCTTTTGTTTTCCTAGACATGTGAACTTGTTTGAACATTTGATGTAAACACTGCTGTGAATGTGCTAAAAAAAAAAGGAAATGAATGTATGGCCTGAATAATGTCCTTGTTGAAACAAGGTGCTTCCATATCTTTTTAAGAATTTGCCATTATGGGGGGCATGTTTAATGAGACTTGGAAAAGTACCGAGTGCTTGAGAAAAAACTCATCTTTATTAATAGATTCATTACTCACATAATTACAAGATCTACTGCATTAGTCTTGTCCCCTTTCTCCTACTACTTCTCTTGTTCTCTTGTTCTAATCTAAGCAAGTTTGCTTTGAATAACACAGGGGAGGCGCTTGTGTCAGCTGTAACAAGTGGAAGTAAAAGATTTTTTCTTGGGACTGATAGTGCTCCTCATGATAGACGAAGAAAAGAGTGTTCTTGTGGATGTGCTGGTATTTACAATGCACCTGTAGCCTTGTCAGTATATGCGAAGGTGTTTGAAAAGGTAATTACAGTAGATCCCTACGGTGCTTCTCATGTTGGACTCATCCATGTTATAATGTTTCTAATTACTTCGGGAAGGTTCATTAGTTTAGTAGCTATCGCTATAAGTCAATGACTTAAATTTGGTTGTTTGCATATTAGGAAAATGCACTCGACAAGCTTGAAGCATTTACTAGCTTCAATGGACCAGACTTTTATGGGCTTCCTAGGAACAACTCAAAGATTAAGTTGACTAAGACGCCATGGAAGGTACCCGAATCCTTTTCTTATGCATCAGGAGATATTATTCCCATGTTTGCTGGTGAAATGCTCGACTGGTTGCCGGCTCCTCTCTGAGAAAGAAAAAAAAGAGATTCCTCTTCTCATTTGTCATTCTTGTACTGTAATATTGTGATTCAACCAAAGATATAGACTGTAGGTGTATCCTTTCACCTAATAAATTATGGAAGCAATAAGCTTTCTGGATGTGACTGCACGTAAAGCTTCGATCCATTATGATTCATTTTAAATTATGATCAGGTTTAGTACAGCAGGGTCACCAAAGTGTTCTGAAGTTCTTAAATTGTTCGTTTCATTTTGAAGATTTACTGATTATGCCTTCCTTGTCCTTCGTTGCTTATTATGACTTCTGCAATTTTCAAACCAAATTACGAAGAAAAGAGAGTTATTCTCCTTTAAATAAAAACAGCGTAAGTTTCCATTTTGAGTGATGCATTAATGTCATAGACACTAGCAACAATGTACCAGAACTATATATTTGGAGCAATTGGATATTAAAATTAATCAGCATTTGTTAAGAAAGACAAAGACACCTCGAAACGGAAGAAGATATGCAGACATCTGAGAACCATTCTATAAACGAAGCAAAATAATTGATTAGTCATTTCTTTGAAAGTTCGAATCACATTTGACAGGAATGCAGACAATATTTTCAAATTAACATATTTCTGACATATTAACAAGGGTACTACTGTATCTGAAATTCTGAATCTAACAATGTAAGAGGAGCTCAGTGAAATACTTGACCCTCGGCCAAACTCCATGTATGATCTCACATCCAAAAAAAGTAGTATGCCAAAATTATGTCACAAGCCACAGCATGAAACCAGATTCCGGTTAGGTGTTAAAACTGTTCATCATATATCTTCTTTGCCTCATGCTGGCAGTTGAAGCTTAGCATTATTTTTCCAGCTGCAAAACAAATTTGTTAGTAGTTTGTTTACGTCATCAAGGGAGGAGCCACTTCAGGAAGTTTTAACAAATTGTTACCTGATGAAGTAATAATAAAAGAAATCTGCATAAAGGGCTGTCTGGACAAGACCAGAGACGCAAGCTACAAAAAAGAAAAGGAATATTCAACTCCAAAGAACCATTGCAAGTAATTGAAAACAAACAGTACTGGCTATACTTCCAAAAACTTACAAATCCATCTAGTGAAACGCTGCTCTGTCAGATAGCGGTAAATCCAGTTTAAGATGTAAAATGCACGGTAGGCCCTGTGATCGCATAAAACCAGCACGTCAATAACAATACCCAATCAATCTTAACTAATTGAAATCAAATTGTAAATGTCATTGTGTTACATTATTCAACTGGAAAGGAACACATGCCGCATGTACATAATTTAGGAGCTTCTAATTGTTAGATCCTTTCAGCTCCAAGCATTATAATATGAAACAAAACTAAGAGATGATAAATATGGGTAGACAGTGAGAGAATGGTACGAGAAAGGGAACCATTTTCCCTTGTCTTGCAGAGACATGGCTAATAGTGCTGTCAAAAAAAATGATCCATCGCTCAAGAAAACATTTAAATGGAAGACCGTATCATTTCTGTAGCTTTATGCTGTAGTTCCGATCTGAAATAGTGGCATTCTACAGACATAAATCACATGATTTAATGGATCTGAATATCTCTTTCATTGCAATCAAGCTATAGAAAGATTTTGTTTAAAGTCACAGCACGGGCACTCAGCTCAAAAAAGGAACAATTTATTGTGTTTGCCTTATTATGGAGATGCTCATGGCAAGTAATCACAAGAGAGGGAACGTTAGCTCAAAGCAAACATATAAAGCTTAGACCGAATTTAAAACACAACAAGATGTCAATGCTTGATCAGATTCATTTCATCAGGTGCACACAACAATAATGGCATCAAAGTTAAACATGCTGCCTAAAAAAATAAAGGCATATCCTCTAGCAGCAATAACACTTGTGTTCGTTCTCTAGGTACGTCCTCAAATGACAGTGTTTCGACTGCCAAAGGAGGCTCAAGATTCTAAGTGCCGACAAGCTAAGTACAATTAAGGTACCTCAATCTAATGCCTAATAATACTAGGAAAATTCCACAATCTTCATAAGGAATCAAGTTATGACTACCCAAGATCCTTGAAAACTGAAGAATGTCATTTAAAACTCAATACATATGGCAGTTTATCCGTCTAGAAATCCGGCAACAATCATTCTGAAAATTATCCTCAATAATGGAAGGACTGATGTAGATAAGAAGCTAATAAAATTCATCAAATTAACTGGCCAACCGAGTTAGGCAGCCTATGAAAAAGGCTATTCATACGTAAAGCCTTGAAAAATTGTACAGATGTTGACACCAAAGTCACATGCAAAACTGACTGTAATAACAGTTGAATTGTGGTGGAAGAAGGATCATTGAAGTCGGGATGGATTTTGTATGTAGATGTGTGGTGGGCATGTATGGGGGATATCATGAAAAAGTTGCCCAGTAGCACAGAAATTGAAAGGTGGGAAATACACATCAAGAACTGCACTAGAGATAAATGTCAAAGAGAGGAACCACATTCCCTTACTGTTCTGAGTTCCCCTCATAAACCAAAGCACAAAGAATCAAAGCTGGAGTATGGTACTAAAGATTAGGAATTCCTGGTGGACTTATGATCATATTAATGTAATACTGTGACTTTTGAAGAAAAAAGACAAATGGGTCGACAGGACAAGAGTTTTCAGAGGGGACCGTGACAGGGACACCCTCTACCAGCTTTTCTCTTCAGATTGTTCAACTGAGAGGAATGCTGTCTATAGCTATGGACAAAGGTTGGATAAGACTTTCAAAGAGGGCACAAAAAGGAATAAAACAATCACTATCTCAAAGTTCCTCTATGTTGACTCAATTTTTTATTGGAACAGAGGAAATAAGGCTAAGATATCTGTGAGTCACGACAATACTATTGGTTTTGTGGCAGTTTCTGGGCTTCATAAACCTGGCAAAGAGTATCTATTCCTCATTCTTGGAAGGATGTTGGGATAGAGAGATGGAACTTTTCCAGCACCATGCATGGGACTTCCCTTTTAGGGGCAAGCAACAAAAATGCCTCAAAGTGGCAGGAGGTAATTGCTTCTTTAAGCTCTGCTCCAACCTATACAAGTCGAAAGTTTGGGAACAATTAGCCACTTGGAAGAAACATTACCCATCCATGGATTGTAAGTTGACCCTCATAAACCGTGTACTTGAGGGTATCCTGGTCTATGAAATGTCCCTATACCTCATAACCCATTCCGTCAAGAGTGGAGAGGCAGTTGGATAGAATTAGGAGAAACTTCGGAGGTAACTCTGGAAAGAAAAAATTCACTTGTGAAATAGACAGCAGTGACTATTGTAATTGGTAAAGAAGGAAAGTGATTTAGCTGAGAAAACTGAGGCTGCACAATACAAGTCCCTATTATTAACATGGTTGTGCAGTTAGTAATGAACAAGAAAGTCTTGAAGAATGCCATCAAAGAAAAAGTATGCATGAATGAATCTTGGTGCACAAATCCAATATGATCAGCTCATTGTTATGCAATGGAAACTTAGAATATATTGAGGGAGCCATACAATGTCAAAAAGAATGTTAAGGTAGATGATGGTGAAAAAAATATAAGATGGTGGCAAGATGCTTGGAGGTGTGGGTATTGGTGAACTGATCCAGTATCAACTCATGGATTTGCAACATGAATATATATAAGAAATTTATGGGATGATTCTCTTCCAGGGTGAATCTTAAGGTAGGTGATGGGCAAAAGATAAGAAGGCGGCAAGGTGCTTGGCTTGGATTCCCTAAAGGAGGTAATCCCATATCTATAGACCTTTTGCCACATTTTGTTGAAGCCACGAAACCTTAATGCAAAAATAAACAGAAAAGCTTAGATTCAAGAAGAATTGCCAGCACAATAGGTTCTGGAAGAATTGCCATGGACTGCGAGGTCTGCAGATGAGCTTGGGTCTTTTGAGAAGTTAGAGAAGGAGGGGCTAACTTCAGGATCTAATTCACTGTTTGATGCACAGAGACTTTTCAGTCAAGTAAATTGACAAAGCCAAGCAACAACCACTCACTGGGCCAAGAAAAATGTTTAAGAAAAGAAAAAGCACCTTCAAAAACAGCATGTTCTGTCTATGTATAAAGTCAACCTAACTAGGACAGCCTGCAGAGTAAGGAAATCGTTACTTGAAATTATGTTACACATGAAAAGGATTCTCAGGACCCAAGATATCTTCTTTTGCACTCTACTGAAACATGGAAGATCTAGAGTATGCTCCAAAATCTATTTCAATCTCGGTGGTTAAAGCACAGTATTGAAGAACACTTTTATAACCTGGAGAAGACAGAAACTAGAAAGACAGTTAAGATGGAATACAGTTCCACCACACATCCTTTGGTTTATGGAAAGAGAGAACCAATGCTTCCAAGGAAGAATAAATGTACCACATCATTTCAATTTCAAATGTTTACAATCATTTGTAGATGATATAGATTTGTGGATGAACTTCATTAACTCCTTGCACAGTTGAAACTGAGACAAGCCTTTTCTAGCGTTACGTAAACGTAAAATACCAGCACTCTATTGACGCTATGTCGCAAGCAAATTTGCAATATTTATGGAAAAAAATGATGAATTTTCAAATTTCAGCTATGAGTGATAATAGAACTCAGATTAAAAAAAAAATAGATATGGCCAGGTACAAAATTTCTACAATTTTCAACATATGATGCAATTTGTAAAACAATTCCCTTTTAAGAAGTGGCCAGATTTACTGGAGAGGAAGCATACCCAAGGAAGAACACATATTGTCCGGCCAGATTATCAACATTTCCACTTCTTTGCAAGAGCACCAACTGGGGAAGAATGGCAACTGCCTCCAGGTATATTGAGAAAGCCCAGAATACCTGGAACAACATTATACATAGCATCAATAGTGTAAGGGAGCGAGCAAATATAAACTCGAGAATTAAGACTATCCCAGAAAAGGAAAAGGAAACAAGTAACACGATCTCTGCCACAGGGTCTTCGCGGAAATTCTAATCAGTCATTCAGAGAAATGAATGGCAGCTTATTAGTAGAGCACCTTGCAACCAAGTGTAAGGTTCAATCCTTACCAGTGCTCTCCCCACCCCCCACCCACCAAAACCTCCTCTCCACTTACCTTACCTCCCCACAAAATAAAAAGAAAAACTCAGTCATTAACGAAATAAACAGATGGGTCTGACTATAACGATACCATGAATACTGAAAAATCTCAGCATCTTTTTTGTCTCCTAATGTGCTAGGGTGATGGATGAGCTCATCTTTTAACAGCCAGGACGGACAGACAATATCTGGAGATGACCAAAAGGGTAGGGGAGCCAAGAATGACATATAAGATGACATTGCAAATGATATAGACAAGAAGATGTCTTTACTCATGCAAACTGCAATGTAGCATAATAGGAACAACACCAAGTCATAAAAAACCTGCACTAGAAACCAAGCCCATACACATGAAGAGTTGCAATGACCTAGTAGGGTTTTAGAGGGAAAGAATAGCGTAGTTGGAAAAAAAAGTTCGAGGGGGTTCAGCTGACTTTTAATAGGGGAAAGTAGCCTGAGTCAAATATAAAATAGACAAGATCAAACTTCAGTCGCAACTTTGTCGGCCCTCCATCTGGATAAATCATCATAACAACATCTCAATACTAAAGGAACTTAGCAAACAACAAATATAAATGGCTATTACAGAAATTATTCTTGAAGGGGGCAGACTGACGTTAACGGGCTGATTAGTTAAGGTTTGCCAAATCACATGACTGCAAACATATCATCTTAACATATTTCGAGGTGCTGATTGTATATTGTCAACATAAAAGGGTTTATATCTTGTCATGAACAGAGGCCATAAAAAAAATGGATCACCTTAAGAAGGTCTGTACAAGCACTACCTCAAGGGTTGCTATAACCATGTACATGCAGAGTAGCATGTGAGTAATAAGCACAAACATTTTATAGTGTTCATTCACTAGTGATGGACTGATTTTGCGAGAATGTTCATGCTGTAGGTTCCAAATCCGAATAAAATAGGAGAGTTGCGTAGGCAGGCAGTCTGCATAAAACTAGTCAATTTGCAATTGATTCATAATGCAGAATATATCATTGAAAGGTATCCACCTAGCCACGCATTACATCAGCATCCGGGTGTTTGAGATGAGATTAAATGGAGCGACATGGGAATGATGATTCATATAGCCGACCCAAACTACCTTGGATAAGAAATAGTTGTTGTATTCAAGTTCACTATATATGGACTCAAAGCAACACAACATTTGTAGGATGAAATTCACTATTTCACAGTAGCCAGCCTATGGAAATTCTGAAAATATGGTTGTTGCAAGCACCAACAGGATGTTGTGCTTGCCAAGATCAACTTCACATAAGCAACCATCTATCATTACAAAATTATGTGACAATAAGCATGATTATCAATGCTAGGACAATCCACATGAAAAATTTGGAACACTTAGAAATCACTAACCTCTTGAAGGGTAAACTTCTCATGAAGAACAAGTGCCAGAATGAAAGACGCCCCCAGAAGAATCCAATAACGAAAAGTGTCTAGCTCACGGTCATATGAGCGCCTGACAACCCGATGGTACCTCATACACCAGACAATTGCCAAAGAGCTACCAATAAAAACCAGTTTCATCACAGTGTTGTAAAGAGAGATGAAGTCAGTGAACAAATCCAGATACCGAGTCACGAACACAATAGCATATAACTCTTGCGTCTTCAATGATATCCCTGAATACAGCAAAGACTCTCAATCCAACTATTTTCCAGCTAAACGTTAGCCAGATTTCAGCATAAGTATACTTCAAGCTACCGGTGAATGCAACAAGTACATATATTTTATTTGTTATTTAAAGAAAAGGTCATCTTTCGTTTTTTTTCCGATTCTTTTTGTATTTTTAGGGGGGAAGGGAGGGGGCAATACATAGACAATGATATTTTATACCATCTAGTATTCTGTTAAATTACCTGTCACGTCAGAACTAATACCAATGTGCCATGACTTACCAAATTTGTAGTCTATGTCCTAACATACCATACTTCATCTGGTTTGTTGATATACTTTTATTGACAACATTCCATGCAATTGAACACGTTGACATTGTCTTTTCATATTTTCAAATTACCCACAATGCCACTGATTTCACTAAATGCCCTAATGAATCCATATATCTACTTAATACGTGGCAAGAAGAAAACCTAGTTAAAAGCTCCCGGGTTCAAAGAAGTTTCAAAATTCACAGATTTCCTCAGTAAAATAAAAAAGAATGCTCACTCGTTGCAATCTCTCAGTAGGTATAACATCATCCAATTCCTAGGAGTTTCAGGAGTTGTAAGTAACTACTTCCTTATAAATAATGTATCCTGTGCATTGTCCGATTCACTAATTAGCACATAAATGGAATAATGCTCACTCTTAGTTTATCAAATGAACATTCATTTTTTCAGTCATGAACTGTTCAATGGAACCCAATTAAACACACCTTATTCACTCTACAAAGTCCAATCAATACATAATTCAATTCCAATTCATACAAAATCAAAAACATAACTCGCAACTTTAAGAGCCAATCAGATACGGTCATTCATGTATAAAGCAAAACTACTCATTCAGGTTTCAACACGAATAAAGTCGACGAAATTAATAGAAAACAGTACCTTCTGATGCAAAACTACAAAATATATACAATAGCTGATCGAGGAACTGAGAATGAAAATGCAAGTTGGAATAAGAACCTGAGCATGATTTGGTAGCGTAGATTTTCAGGAGGAGAACTAAGACACTAATCAAATGTGTCATGTCCCCAGCCAGTCTGAAGATATTCATGATTGCTACTGCGAAAACCGCCCTATTCCAGCCCTAGATTGTTCACGATTAGAGTCAAATCCTGATGAAAATGATGAAGATTAGGGGTTTGCCGGGTTGTGGATTGGAAGTAGAAACGAAATGGAACTCGATTTTTGGAATTTGTTTTGGGATCAAAATTCAGAAACTTGACACAGCAAATAATTTTTGTATTTGTAATGTAAAAATTGCAAGAAGCGGCCCAAGATACACGTGTCGGTTCCAAACGTCCACGAGGCATGTATGTGTCGAAAACGATACTCTACTATTTAGTTCAAAAAAATTATTTGTTTTTAACTTTGAAAATAAAAAACTTTCTTTTTATATAGAGCGTTTTAGATTTGAAAAGAGTAAAAAATATCTCCAAAGTCATTTTTTGTTAATAGTTTTATTCGGTCATGTATTTATTATTTTATTTTATTAGGTAAAAATATTTTTATTTCACATAAAACTTAACTAAGACCATATTCAAATCTACACGTATAATAAATACTAGTCCTGGACACGTGCTTTGTACGTGAGTCCTGTGAAAGGTATGAATTACTGTCAAAATTACATTTTAATCAGTATCACAAGCTATTAAAAAATATAATTTAAAATAGATGAACAATCAATGTATTCAAATAACTTCTTTATTGTATGTCAAATGGTTAGACATTTGATGAACTTGCAAAATTTAGTTTGATAACTAAAATATTGAGTTACATTTTTAAGTTATGAGGTCCAAACATATGGTATATTAGTATGTGCAAAAATGAAAACAAAATGATTAATGGTTCTCAACTAAATGCACAATAAGAAAATTTCTACATATACCTTAAATTGATAGCTATACTTCAAGTCCAACACCCATACAATTCTAAATGCTTTATGGAAGAAAAATTCTATAATGGAGAAAGAAAGCAAGAACGAAAAGTTTAGGATATTGCAAAGAAAGTTCTCATACTCTTAAAAGAAAACTTTGTTATTATTAGAGACAACATATCAACATATCAACATAAGATTGTTCACTGTTTAATACTACAATTCATGTAGTAAATTTACTCTCTTTTTTTCCGTTGCTATTTTTTCTTCTTGATTACCAATTTTCAGCATTTTTTTGGTTATCCTCACTTGCAACTTCTAACACTCTGACCTTCTCATGTTAAATTGTGCAATTTCCTTAATTCGATTTCCTATTGTGAGTTTCCATCCTTATAAGTTGGTTCTTAAATAGCATTAGGAAATGACCCTTTAAATTCAAATTTTAATTCTGAAATTGATTTCTACATCAAAGTGATGAATGACTTTCCATAGCATAACTTTTCGAATTCTTCCATTATGAGATTTATGATTACGATTAAAAGCAATATCAATGTACTCATTTATCAAAAAAATGATAATTTAATTATTAAAGGGATTAAGAACTTCAAAATCTACCATTATGTAATTATAATATTTATATTTAATCAAAATTTAATTTAATTAGTAGAGGGGCAAAATGGTAATTCAACTTTTCACTTTGGAGCTTCCCACTTATAATAACATATGATAAGAGCACACTTTTATTATTTAATTATATTTTCAACACCCCTATCACGTGCGGGCTTGATTATGGCCAAGCACGTGAAAATTCGTTTTCATTTGGGTGGTAGTGAGATTTTATCTCAAGACCTTTGTTTGCTCTGATACCATGTTGAAGTATGTGACCAACTCATCTAGAAGCTTAAGCTGTTAGAGAGAGCACACTTTTATTATTTAATTATATTTTCAATACTTATAGAAGCACTCAACCCATTGATAAGCTTATAGAAGCACTCAACTCATAAGCAATGTATCATAGTGGCAACTGCTTATGCCAAACTCTAACTTGAATTTGATTATATTATAGGTGCAAAAAGTGAGGAGATATTCAAAACAACATGCATATATGAAAGATCAATAGATCAGTAAGGTGCAATAAAAATAACATCCTGTAAATCTAGAGAGAACAAATGTAATTTTGGAATAGAAAACATTGAATTCTTTGTTCATTTAAAATATTTTGCATTTCAATTTTCATTACTATATATATACACTATAGCTAAAACTTATAAGTAATCATCTCTCACTAATTATAGTTGTACAAGAGCTTATTATTAATCGCTTCTAACTAAAATCATCATATGTATCATGAGTCCACAATAACAACTCAAGCCGCCTGAGAATATAAATACAACTAATAAAGAAAAGGAAGGGGATTTACTGGAACCCAAATATAATTGATGTCAATACAAATTTGAACCTAAGTAGAGGACATTTGAGATTTTTAAAAAATAAGAAAATCAAGAAAAAGAAACATAGACTCTAGAATTGAGAAGGTTTTTTTCAATTTTTAAAAAAGACACTTTTAGAAAAGAAGGGAAATGAGACAGCAAAAGGAAGATGAAAAAGATTAACGAAAAATAATAAAATAAAATTTTTAGATATGCTAGTTCACCGTCAACCAATGATATATTGAATGACTAGAATGTCCCTGATTTGAAAACTAAATGCCTAATAATAGATATATTGAAGCAAGTTTCTTTTAGAATATAAGTATAAAAAAACTTAAAAAGTATTTTGTCAAATTAAACCAAATTTCACATATCAAAATGATTTCAATCAATTCATCAAAGATTATATGATTGAATAAGTCCAAAACGCTAAGATATGCTTCCATCAAACATATATTATGTCAATGTAGATTATATAGGAGAGCCATTTGTTAGCCTCATGGCATAGTTATTTGATTTGCAAATGAAAACTATTAAACTTTTACTTTCTACCCATAAGCTATCTTTATTTGTTAAAATATAAAATTTATATTAATTATTTAGGTACAGATATAACTCATATTTTTAAAATAACATACAATTTATGATCTTCTAAAATTGAACAAAGGAAGCACAAATAGTTTAATATCATAAATATGTAGTGTAATGAATGGAGTTGTTCTCTCGTAATGAGAGGTCTCAATTTCGAGCTCTGAATAAGTAAAAAATCTTGGTAGGAAACGCTCTCTTTCCCCGGGACTCCACGTGGTGCAAATTCAAATTAACACGACTTCAATATAAATATAGAATACCATATCAGAAATCAAAAAAACCAAACAAAGGCAACATTATATTACTGCTGATTTTTTGCCTAAGATATTCAAAATAATTATAATTCAATATTATGTTAACACAATTATTATTTTTCTTCTTTTATATATATATATACTAGTCATGAACACGTGTGAGCCATGTTAAGTTGTATCATTCTCTCTCAAGAGACATTTGTAAAGCATTCTTGTCATGAGTGTATGCATTACTACAAGTCTAATTGTCAGAAATTTCACATAGATGATTAAATTAATTTATATTGAATTTTTGTTTCCTTTGAAGACTACTACTTCCTTAAATCAATTCATTATATGTCACGTTCCAAGCCTACACCCTGGACGTGGCCGACACTCGGAGACCATCGTTGGCCCCAAGCGGACCCTTGGCCTGGCTTACTCAACTCAGCGGAAGACTTAACTCAACAGAATAAACTCAATGCAATAGTTTAAATGATAACATCTTAGCCAAAATGACAACTTATGTCTCAACACAAAGTATCAGCAAATACATAGATGAGAGACTCAATACTAACTGTCTGACTGTCTATGAATCCTTTATAATACTGATATGGATATTGAGACAGACCCCACAATATCCTAATAAAGCAAAACTAGGAAAGCGAAATAACAGAGTCCTCCGAAATGCAAGGAGGCTCACCACTGACTCTGGAGTGCTCAACTGGATCAACGGCGTGCTGGATGCTGATTCTGGTTACCTGTGTCTGCATCTTAATAAGATGCAGGCCAACTGACATCAGTACATTGAATGTACGAGTATGCGAGTTGGAAAGCTAAACAACAACTTAAGCTTGAAAGAGTAAGAAGGAACACTTACCTTGGCTCTGTACAACTCATGAATAGCTGAACTCAATATAAAGCAATAACACACATGCAATATATATATAAAGCTTGTAAAACAGTGTAAACAACTTAGTTCGTTAAAGATAAAACAATAATAAACTCAACTTTACTTATATATATAAAAGTAATATAACTTTTGTGGGAGATTCTCTAACCGACAACCACCATTATGAGCCTAAGTGGTGATACAACGTCTTGCCCACGCTGCCAGAACTGTCATATACTTTGCCGTCATATAGAACGCTTAACTTAGTGGATCCACTAGTCTATGCTAAAAGCATCTTAAGGAGTCATCTAAGAAGTATGATCATTTACTACCCATGATGGCTGCATGGTTTATGGAGACTTGAGTTAATATGAACTCGCATCCCCAAATCAGTGCTCAATACTACTCCTAAAATATACTTAGCTCATATGTTAGTAAAAACAAAACTATTTCTTTGAATTGAGGTAATTACTCAAAACTTAGCTTAAAAGCTCTTTTGGAATCGATGTTCCCTTTCTTGCTCAAATGTGAAAACATTTATAAACTCTTTGGGAATACTTAGTCCCCTTATAGCTTTTTGAGAAATGAACTCAACTCTTTACTCTTTGTTTAACTTGAAACTTGAGCCTAAAAACAAAGTTAAAACGTTTGTTAAAGACTCTTGAAAACTTTAAGAAACTTTGCTTCGACTTGCTTCTTAACTTCTAGACTTAACTCTTAACTTCTTTGACTTAGATCATAACTTTCCTTGAATTGAATTATGGATTAAAGGTTCGTGATCTCATGTTTATGGATGATTTTATGATGTTTGAATGTACCTTAGAGTGTTGGAATCAACTAGAAAACATAGGTACATCGCTTAGGAACAAGTACGAAAAGGTGGGGAACGAATGGGGAGAACTGGTATCCCTGGCGCTCTGAGAGGCGCGAGGCGCCAGCCCTGAGAAAAGCCTGACTAGCGCGACACGCTAGAGGCCAAACTTCAGAGAAGTTTTTGTGGCCCTCTGGCAGGCGCGACGCCCAGCCCTTTTTGCCCAACGACTTCCGACTTTTCCCTTCCGTTTTTCATCTCTAAACTCCCCTAAATTCCATAATTCTTTCCCCAAACACTTAGGATCAATTGTACCCTCAATATACAACCAATCTAACTCGAAAAACAACCCGGAAACATGAATCAATTCACCCCCAAGCATCAACAACTCAACCAACAATAATTCTACAATTTGTTCTTCAAGAACCTCACTTCTTCAACATGTACACAACTCAAAATCAATGGATTGAAACAAGTTGGTGTGTGGGTGAACTAACCCAAGACGAAAAGATCTCACATACCTTAATAGGGATCAGCCCCGACGAATTCCACTCGCAAGCTTGGATGATCTTGACGAATTCTTGCCTTTTTCTCCCGTTCTTTCTTCCTTTCTCTCTTCTCCAAGCCCTAAGCGTTCTTTAATTTTCCAAAAGTGATTTAGGTTCTGTTTTTACCCCAATAAACTCCTAAAATCAAATTAGGAAATTAATTAGAGAAAAGACTACTTTGCCCTTCCTTAAATCCGGATTGGGACTTTCCTCAATCCAACGACCCAACTTCCGAAAGGCATATCTCACTCATACGATGTCAAAATCGTGCAATCTCGGTGGCGTTGGAAAGATCTCTCCAAGGGATTTCCAACCATATCAATAGTTGCTCTTAACTCCTCCTGAGCTAGGAGTTATAGCTGTTTGAAAATGGCCAAAACTCACTTACTTAACTTAGACAAAATTTCCAGATTTCCTTATTCTTTCCAAAAATCAATATTTTCATATTTTAAACTCTTTATAGTCATTTCTAGGTGCGAGATGTTACAATATATTTGTGAATACATTACTTTTAAATCTTTAGGTGAACTACAACTAGCTCTGCCAAGATTAGGTGATGTTTCCATAACAAGATATAAGTGCTTACTAATACTCAAGGCACTATTGAACTACAAGTGGAATGAGTAAATACAAATAGTCAGAAACTGAGAATGAAATAATGGTGCCCTGGGCAAAAAAAACAATTCCCATATACTGACATACGCATTCAAACGATTTGTTAAAAGAAGTTCACACAGCCGAGCCGCTTGACTACATCAAGAATTACTACTTATCACAAAAAAAAAACTTCTGAGCAAAGAAATAAATAGTTCTCCGAGAATTTTCAATTGATGTACATTTTCATTTACGGATCATTTATCAAGCCACCAATTAATAACCTCACACCTTTCCCCCATCACCAGAAAATTATCTAACAAGGAGAAAGAACAAAGTCACAAACAAAAAGGAGTATATCTGAAGTCTAGACTACATGTAACATGTATCAAACATATTTTTCATTAGATACTACTTGCCTTGTTTAAGACTACTGGTCATGTTCTAAACAGTTAGTCAAAGTTACAATGAAAAGTTGATACTGCATAAACTCTAATATATATTTTCCATCACAGGTTGTTCATCCCATTTTAGATAAAACTTTCTACTTGAGCACTATGCATACGTTCACTAAAATGACAAAACAATAACAATGCACAGATGATGACATAACATAGAAGAATTCGCAGTATCATTGCCCAAGTAACTATCATATATGTGATCAACTTCACAAATTAAAATCAACTCCTCAACAAAATCAAAAAGAGAACTATAAGTTTAAATTCTTTTTCACGTTCTGATCCACGCGACAAAATAATATCTATCAATGACAGAAAAAACAGAGCAGCAAAATTAATATTTAACTAATAATGTAGATGGAGATGTTAATGAACATGGTCATGATCACAATGAATGAGCTAATGAGGAAAATGTTGATGAAGATGTAGGCGGTAATTCAAAAAATGTTAAACTAGATGGAAATGCTAATGAACATGATCATGCTCAAAATGGAGGCGCTAACAAACAGGTTCCTAATAATGAAGATCGTGGAGATGATAATGAATAGAATGATGATGGAGACGAATGGATGCCAATGAACTGAAAGAACATGTGGATCTTACTGTGGACTAACTAGCAAGGCAAAACCTCTAATAAAAATGCAGATTAGTTGCCTAATGAAACTCAATTTTAACTTTAATATAATGAAATAACAAAATTTGGAACTATTTCAACCAGTCTAAACCTAGTTGATCATTTATGCTATCTGAAAAATTAGAAACCGCTATGCATTTTCAATCAAGCCAATTTATGTATCAGCTTCAACTGATACAAAATTCAGTTAGTTAAAACTATTAAAAAGTAGCCGATAAAGTTTCAGGAAAGCAAAATGAGTTTGCTTGGCTTACCAACATGCAGAAACATACAACAATGGTTTCAGCCAACAACAAAGTGATAATGTCTTATCATATAACCATAGCAGTACATGAATCTAACTTGTTAAAAACAACAAATAGATGAAACGAAATAAGTTACATAAATACATACACAGTAAACAGGAAAACATAGCAGCTTTTGATAAATAAAAAGGATTTTTTTTTTTACCTGGCAATGATCGATGTATTTGATTGAGGCACATAAAAGAGAAGCAGATTAATGGGACAATAACATGTTGTTGGAGACATTTATATAGATCAGTGAAGTATCTGAAAAGGTTTTGGAATAGCTGATAATTAAAGCAATGGAACTTGAGCGTTGGAAAAAAGGGAGTTGTTCCAGTGATCGAGGGAGGTTGAACAGATACTATACGTTTCTGGAGAATTAAATTAGGACTGAGATTATCAGCAAATTAAATTTTTAATAAATTAATAATTAATTAATACTGTAGGGGAAAAATGGTAAATCAACTTTGGGGTTAAGCTCTTCCCACTTATAGTAATATATGATATGATATGATATATAAATGAGAAGAAAAATATAGTGAAAAGTTGTAACTTTCATCTTGGAATGTGTAATATAACATTAGAGTCGAATCAATATACATTTAGTTGATTCAGTATTGAACAAGAAAAAGTCAAACCAAAGAGAAAAGACATAAAGTGACACCTGAAGTTATCTCGAGTTTTCAAAAAGACACCTTAACTATGCGGGCGTCCTATTACCCCCTAAACAATTCCGAACATATATTATTACATCATTTTTCGATCAATTCCAGATTTTAAATGGCAAGTATTATCACACACCAATCATTGTGTGATACGTGTTAATTTAATTTGATTTTTTTTTCATTTTAAGTTTTTCTTTATTTCTCTCTCTTACTTTTTGACTTATTTTAATTTTAATTTCATTTTGAATTCAACTTCATCTTCCACCCCTACTTTCAAGCTACCCCTCCCTCCATTCTTCTTCTTCACCTCCGTGTCAAATTCCTTTCTTTCCAAAATTATACTATGTTCTAGACTTTGTTGAGTTATTGATAACAAAATTAATTATTTTTCTAAGAAAAATCAAAATTTTGAAGGTATCATCAATTAATTTATCTCATTTTCATATAACGTCAAACTAGAAATGATAATTTTGAAAGAATCAGAATTCTCCGAAAATTGAAAAAGTTTAATTGAAATTTGGATAAAAAAAACTAAATAATACCTACTAATCATCTTGAAATCTAACGAGTTTATCAAATTGTTCGAAATGTAATAAAATATTTAGATATAATTTTAAAATTGAAGAGAGTTAAACTAATAGTAGTAAAAAAGGAAGGTGGAGTTGTGGTAAAAA
>JAJOOF010003726.1:0-46584 GCA_029582545.1 Solanum lignicaule
TTATCGCTTATGGTCATTTTAATTGCTTCCGCGACCAAGGATGTGTAATGATATGCTATGAGGCTTGTTTGGGGTTCCTTCGGGTTCCCCATTCGCCGGTCACGTCTAGGCCCTAGGCTTGGGTCGTGACAGTAGGCTGGTCTTCATGCGGCAAGTGGGTGTCCGAGAGGAACACATTTGAAACGGGATAAGTTGCTCGAGAGAGAGCTTATCCCCCTTAAAGTTTAGCCTAGTCACAATTATTCTATGAATCTTCTATCGAAAGCATGTACCCAATAATCTAGCTTAATCCGTATTCCCGTCACATCCCAAGGATCCCCTCTCATTACTTAGAAATCTTTTTTTATTTTGCTGTCTTTACTTACTAGTGACAAAACCCCATTGTTAATTGACACTCTTGTGTCCCCCTTTAATTTACAATGTTTTTAATCGTTAATATCTTTATTTACGACTAGTTAGAACTACATTTTATTTTTCTATTAATTCTCAAAACCACTCCCTTGGGAACGATCCCAACCCTTGGTTGGGTTACTAAACTACTGTACGATCGTAGACACTTGCATCAGAAGTTGTGTCTTGATTACGCAAACATCAAAATGGCACCGCTGCCGGGGAATGGTGTTATATGGGAATCCTTAGTTAAGTAGAATTTTTGATTCTTCTTAGTTTTAGCTTAACTAATATAAATTGTAGTTTTGTTTTGCTTGTTTGAATATCAAAGCAGGGAAATAAGAATGGATGATCATTATGGGTATTACACGGACCATCCCCTCCTGAAACTATTGAACCTCAGGGACAACCTCCTGACGTTCAAACAAGCAGGGAATGAGACAATTCAAGAAATGTGGCTGAAGTTTCAATCAGTGCTACAACCATGCCCATCTCATGGAATGTCTGACAAGACGCTATTGGAGTGCTTCTATCGGGGTCTTAGACCCAAAAATAGGAGCATAGCCGATCAACTTTTTGAGGGCGGTATGCTCCACCAGCCCTACGAAGTCGTCGCAACACTCCTTGATGGTATGGTTGAAACCAACAAGGAGGCCCAAAAGAAACACGAGTGGGACTCACTAGTGACTCAAGTAGACGTTCTATCCAAACGAGTCATGGGGTTGGAAGCACAAGCCATGGAAAAGGAAAAGAACTTCTTCCTTCGAGAATGTAGACATGGGAAGAAGCATGAGGATGTGCAAACGGACGATGCTCTTTCTCTCATTCAACAAAAACTTGAAGAGCAAGACAAGAAGTTAAATGAGATGAAGGACAACATTGAAATACTGAATGAAACGTCTACCTCAAACTCCATGACTATTTAGCTGCATGATGCTCAAATCACCCATTTGATGACAGGTCGCTATCTACCATTCGTCGAGGACTCGCCTAACTACACCATGGTTGACTCTGAGGATGAAAAATAGTTGTTGACTTGCGTCATGCCGCGATTACGACTCTGAGGCAACCCAAAACTCTTTATTATTTGTATTTGCATATTGATAAAATAATGGTGCATTGTTTGTACAGGTTGAAGTATAGAAAAGTATTTGAAACAATGTATAGTGGGGAACAACAGGTCCAATCAGAGAATCGCCAAAGAGGTCGGTGAACCCAACCTATTCGCCTTTTTGACTCAAAGATATCTTCAAGTTGGGACCTGTCAAACTCGGCGAACTGTTGAAATTATTGGCGCATAGCCGACTTTGTCGGCGATCTCGATGGAGACCGCTGTTTGGATTCCCAAGCTTACTGGAAAGCTTTGTAAGAATCGGCGAGGCAAGTGATTGTCCAGCAACTCGCTGAAAGATTCCGCGATTACGACTAATATCACCGAGTGGTTTGGATCTGAGCAGCTTGTGAGACAAAAGGTTTAAAATTGTCAACACGGTTCACTTTGATACATTGTCATGCCTCCAACTGCACCTTTGCACATTAATCTTTACATAAACCTACATTAACTAAGTATTTTAGCATCGATTTATGCTCGGAACTTGGATTGCATACCTAGCTATTCAATTCTCAATTGCTCATCGCAGAAAGGGGGTTGTGCTTGCATGGTTGGGTCTTGCTTAAGTTTAACTCTTTGCACAGTTAAAGTAGGATGGCTGTAAAGCATTTGAGTAAGTGGGTTGAAAATAGGCGCATTGGGTTGTTTAGCAAAGCTGTGTAGAACTCGTTGAACCACTCAGCGATCCGCTTAACGTCCCCACCTCGCCTTTTTTTTAATGCCAAAATTGTTGAAGGTCTACAACCCAAAGCAACAGAGACAACTACACCCAAAGTCGCAAGAAGAACCATGCCACCCTGACAGATGAAGCAACTGCTTAACCAGAATTATCCTTTGCCTCCCTCTCTATTATTCTCTATTTGTATTTTCAGATGTTTGTTATTCGCATTTGAGGAAAAATGTTTTTGTTTGTCGTAGGGTGAGGCCCACACCTTTATGTGCTACTCGTAAATCATGTTTTGTTTGAGTATTTGGATTGTGAGCTATTGTTGTGTTAATACTGCTTTTTTGTGGATGTTCGAGTATGACTCTTCTTTTTTATTTTAAATTGCAAAATGATTTTGACCTTTCAGAATTTTTTTGAATTTTCACACATCTTTGCCACCCTTTATATGCTCGTGAATGTGGCTGTTCCTTGGCAAATTTGAGTCTCAGTTTCGATCAATACCGATGACTTGAATAGTGCTTACAATCAAACGAACATGAATCCTAAACATGCCAGTTCAATAAAATTTAAAATAGTTTCTTCGGGAAAAAAGAACACAGGAAAGAAAACCCCAAGGAAGGATTGTGAGTTTGGGTTACTCGGACTTTACCATAACACTCACAATCCATTTACCCCACCCTCACAGAAAATATGGTGCAATGTCCTCAATGCAAAAAAACAAAATACAATACATCGGGTGAGAAAAACCTATGGCACATCAGCGCCGAAACCAAATCAAGAAGTGGGTGGGTACGGTTTCCCGGAACCCGCTGGATCAACAAGAGTGACACCCTCAGTAACGCCATCACTAGTAGTGGGAACACTAACATTAGTGCTCCTCGATCCAGATGCCCCGCAACCAACTCCATATCTCTCTGCTACCTCAACTCCTCATCAAGAATAGACTACTAGTGGGATGTTGTAAGCTGCTGCTTCTCCTTTTTTTCTAGCCCGTCTCTTCTCCTTCGAATCAATAGTGGTCCTAGAAGTGTGTGTGCGCTTTCTAGCAACACGAGAGGGGTCAATGTGTCACTGACATCCTCCTCTAGGCAAGTGCTGGGGAAGCCATCTCTGGAGCAGCTAAAGCATCAATGTCAGCTTGGAGTTTAGCTAACTCCGACTGAAAAGTAGTCATGTCAACTGTGGCACTAGATTGAGGCCTCTGCATCACCCTAAGCTCAAATACATCGATCCTTCGATGCACCGGTTGGATCTTCGTATCAACTACCACCTCCATCCGAGCCTCTGACTCCTCAGCAGACTTCCTCATACAGGGCCGAATATGTTGTAGAAGAGTAGCCATCTAAGTCTCCAACTTCAGAACTCGAGTAAGGGGCAGCATAACAAACCCAGAAGGGGTAGGAGCACAAGGTGTGCTTGCTACGTGTCCAGATAAAGTCGATGAGGGGGGTGCATGCACATTAGGATCCACAGTAGTGGAAGGAACAGACTCATCAATAGCCTGCTCATCCTCAACCTTAGTATCACCACCCATAGGCGACAACTCAACCTGTATATCTCTCCTTGGAGCCGCAGGGTTTGCATCATCTTTAGTGAGGCCCACGTCGACTGTCTTGATCACTTCCGTCAGCTTGTCACAATGCCACACCGACACTGTAGCTTCTCTACAAAACTGATAAATGAGGCAGAGAACACCCTCTCATGTATCTCCACGATGATAATTCGGGAGAAATCAATCTCTAGGCCTGCCATAAGAGATACAAGCATCACCACTCTATCCCAAGTCACAACGTTGTCTTCCTGTGTTGGGGACAACTTAGTCTGTATGATTGACCAGAAAAACTTGGTTGTAAAGCTTAAGGTTGCCTTTTGGATAGGCAGTGTCATATCACAGACCCAGTTAGTGCTCTCTCCATCCTCACCAATGAGGTGGCCATCCATCAAAGTAGGGACTCGCCCTTCTTGGAGTCCTTCATAATGGCCCTGCTCTGCACAATCCCCATCCTTTAGTCGTACTTAGTTGTATTAATCGACTAAGTATCTGTCAAGCCGTAAATAAAACGGTGGATGGTAGTCTTTGATAAGTCAATAGGGACACCCCATACCAAAGTAGTCAGCAGAGGCGGTTGAACTAATGGCTTAGCTCGTGGTGGCATGTTATTCTCCACAGTCACTGCATATGAAGCATGGAACTCCCTAACCATCTTTGAGCTATACTTGCCTGGATTTGTTGCCATCCACTTGCACCTGTGCTGGGTGGACAACTCATGAATCTGTGGCACCATGTAGAGGCTGCCAGTAAGTACCCATCTCTCCTCGATGATGGTTCGGGCAAACTTGTCATGCTCATTTACATACAACCCATCTTTATATATCTGGTACATCCCAGGGATGCACTACCTATTGGGATCTGTGGTCAAGAGAACTGGCTCATACGAGTACCAGGAAAATCATGGGCCAATCCCACGCTTGTGGCATCAGACGCCGAGGCGGTCACTGAATCAGAACTAGAGTCGGACTGTGACTCCCTGTTCTCATTATCTGGGACCCCTCCTCATACTGGGGGAATGGTCATGCTTGGGGCCCTCTTCCTAATCCGGTGAGAAGACCTATTTTGATTTCTTCTTAGTGGTCCGGGGTGTTTATGGGGAGCCTCTAGTATGTTCAGGTACATACTCCGACCCACTTGATTCATCAATAAATCTGGGTGAGGGTGCCACAGACTTAGACTTTCCTTGTCTGTTGTAAGTGTTAACTTTCTTTGGCACCAAATCACCTGTAAGAGACTCGTTAGTATTCAACATACTAAAAACAAACCAACAAAAAGAAGTAAAACAAATTTCATGACTTAGAAAATTTTTTGGACAATGACTATTTTTGGGACCGACGATTAGTACCTACAGGACGTCGAGTGAACGACAGACCGCCGATGCCCACCGTAGGCCAGGAAGTAAAATTTCAGGCTTCTGAAGTTGGAAGAACGGTTTACCAGAACGATTCGTTGATGGAATGACGGACTGTAAGACGAACCGTAGTTCACAACTTAGGTTGCTGAGTTGTGCATTTGACCAACGGGGCCAAACCCACGGTCCGTTGGTTGCCCCACGGCTCGTAGGTTGTATTCATAAACCAGTACTGGTAACAGATTAAAAATTCATAATTTTCAACCCACAACATACTTGTATGATTTCAATTATCAAATACTTTAAGAACGTGTATTTCAACATATTTTTATGGTATTCTATTGTCCCTAGGGTTTCAAACTTTGAAATTAATCACATACGAACAAAACTAACTCGAAACCTTAGGTCAAGAACTCAACTAGAACATAGTAATCAAATGCTTTCATCAACGTAATCAATCAACACTCACTAACCATCATTCCAAGAGTACATTAGAACTATACAAATCAATTTCAACAAGTCATTCATTCCCAAGGTCAAGTAACAACTTTATGATTTCAACTGTGAATCAAATAGTTCAAGTTCGAAACCAATTACCTTACAAATAGTGCAAACCACCGTAAGTGTGTTCCTATTGGTTCTTTCAAACTCCAAACAAGTATTGACACTGAACCTGTAACCTTTTCTTTTGGTAGTGGAAGAAGATAGAAATATGGAGAAAATAAAATGGAAAATGGGAAGAAAATGACAGATATGGTATATATGGGTGTAGTGGCGGAGTTTGATGGGTGTGTATGGATGTGAAGATGTGGCAATTTTGAGAGATTAACCATTTGTATTGGTTGGGAAATAAGAGGGAAATGGGGGGTGTTTTAAAATTGAAGGGTTTTATTAAATTGGGGTCTGGGTCGGGTCGACTGGCTAAACCTAACTTGGACCCACGAAACCCCGTCAACGGTCCGTTGGTGAAACAACACCCGTGGATGGGTTTGTGGTTCCCTTAAAACTTGGTGAATTTTTTTAGAAAACATACCTGGGATCTATAGATGCCATCTATGGTTTGTCGACTAAACGACGGAGTGTCTATGAGAACCATAGACTTTTGCACTAGCAAATTTCTGCATATTCTCATTTTCTTTCCTGTGCACGTAGCAAACATTCTGACTACCCTTTTATATTTTCTTGACTTTTTTTGGACACAGAACCTATTCTACCCTAATCTATAAAACACTAAGACTAAAAATCAATCAAAAATCAATAGAAATTACTAAAAAATGAAAAAAAAAAAATCACTAAAAACTACTAAAATTGGCTAGATTTTATATCTTGGGTTGCCTCCCAAGTAGTGCTTGATTTAAAGTCGCGGCACGACGCACATACTTTGATTACTCAGACTTAATAAAGACCTCATTCCTCTATGAGCTCTTTGACTTCCTCAGAGTTCCCCGAGTAGATCTTGATCCTTTGACCATTCACTTGAACTCCGTTCCATCATTTTTCTCAAGTTCAACCTCTCCGAGTGGAAATACTTGTATCACTTTGAATGGCTCGGTCCAGTTAGACTTGATCTTGCTAGGAAACAAGAGCAACATATAATTGAATAAGAGTACCAAATCACCGGGAATAAACTCAAGTTTATAAATCTTCTGATCATGGAACTTCTTCATCTTCTCCCTATACAAGGCTGAACTTCCATACGCTTTTAGGCAAAACCTATCGAGCTTATTTATCTCACTCAATCTCTGACTTGATGCAACACCCAATCCAAATTCAGCTTCTTGAGTGCCTGATTTCACGTATCAAGACACTTCTTCCAATTCTAAGTGCCAACGATCGTTAGTCAGTAATATAACCCAACTAAGTGAGTTGGGGTCGAATCCCACATAGAGTGGTACGTGCTTAAGATTCAAGACCCAAATACAAATATGTTCAAGTCAATCATAGGTAAAGACATTTACGAATAAAAGCATATTTCAAATTAAAGAGTGACACAAGTGTCAATTAACAGGGGGTTTTTGATTGCAATTATCAACTACAACAACAAAAAACATTAAGGAACAAGTAAAGAGACGGGTTCTTAGGATGTGATTGGATTATAGGCTAAGGTAGACAAATGGGTGATTGCAACTGATAGTAAATAGCTGTAAATCAGTGAATAAGCTAGACTTCATTCGGGATAAACTTTCTCTCGAACAATTTACCCTGAATCAAATTGGTTTCTCTAGAACACCAATAAGCAACAATTAAGAACAACCTATGCTTTAGTCCATTCACTCTCTCGAGCTGAATGTGTGGAAAAGGGTTTAGGATTCACTTTCTCGATATGAACCCATGACAACCCAATACCCACATACCAACAATTCAGTAATCTTGGTTTTAAAACCTCTCTCTCGAGCACGCCAAAAACACGAAGGTAGAGTTGCATTTGCAACAACAACCCTTTAAATTAAGCCACAATTACATAATGTAATCACTTTTAAACAACATTTAAACTCTCAATTAGCAATACCAAGTAGCTAAATCAACCCATAATCACATAATCATACCCCAAGAATTGGGGTTTTAGCTAGACATCATAAAAAGATAAAAATCGTTACCAAATTGTGTTTCCATCAACTGGGTAAGATTAATTTCGTCTTTACAAAGGTCAAGGTTGAAGAATCTCAAAGACCCACTTCGAATTTATCAAAAATGGAAATCTTCAAAGCTAAGGAAAAATATTGTCTCAATACTCTCAGTTCTAAGCTCTAAACTTAAAAACTGATAAAATGTAAACTCATCCTCTAAAATGAAAACTCATCCTAAACTAAGAATTTAAAAATGTATTTATAGTCGCCAAAAATATGCTGCGAAGGACCATTCGACGCAATAAGTCGGGATCGCTGATCCAATCGGCGATCCACCATTTAGTCAATTCCATCGCCTTTTTGCTTTGGCCTTCAACATCTTCAAGTTCTATAACTTTGGGCGATATAGCACTGCATCGCAGAACCGTTTGGTGACATGCCGTCTGCTTCTTTCTATCACAAACTTGATTTTCTCCTTTAGGGCTTGTCACACTGGAACTTTAGGCGAGATCATGGCCATTCGGTGACTCACCCAATGGGTTAGGCGATCATGAAGCCTTCTTTTCTTCGTTCTTTCAGCTGCCTTGTTCCTTTTTGCTCATTAGTGTCCATGCTTTGTTCCTCAATACAAATACCTAAAAATCAAGGATTTACAACAGTTATTGGCAGAAAATATGCATTTGAGGACACTAAATCTATTAATATAAAGCCCTAAATGAGTCCAAATCGTGGACTCATCAACACCCCCAACTTAAACTTTTGCTTGTCCTTAAGTAAAACTCATGTTCAATAGCTCAAAAAGGATGTCTTAAATAGTGCTACACAAGGCTCAATCATAAATTCACACAAAAAGACTCAATTTACTCATGTAAGGATCAATTGTGCACTCAAAGATTCAAGTTGCGACTTACCATTACCAAAGAATCTCAAGCTCACAATACTTACTTCAAATGCAAGTTCAAGCTCAACAAAGGTGTTCAAATGCCCTCACACAAAGGATGATTCCATATTCACACACAATAGTTCAACAATTTTAAAGCTCCGGAATCAAATGCAATGCTCATACTCACAAAGATGAACACAATGCATGATTTCACCCATAGGTCTGCCCTTATTTTCCAACCAACAATTGTTTTAGCTCACTCAAGATCAAAAAGGTCTTTTCAAGGTTGTAATGGGGCTTAGTGCAAATGTATGGTCATTCAGGCTCAATGTCTGTAATCCTCATGAACTGTGGTGTGAACAACACTTTCTTTCCTTTCTTTTCATCATTCTCATTCGTGATCACAAGTCACCCCATTATTCATCTTCCATGGATTGTTGGACACCCCATTTCTTTTTGCAATTTCACAACTTTATTCCACAGTTTTTTTATTCTTTTTCTTTTTCTTTTTCATTTTTTTCTTGTTTTTCTCTTTTTTTTTTTAGATGGAGGGGTTCCATCTTTCTCAAAACCATGGCTCAAAGGGGACTTCCTTGCACTTCTTGATTTACCTTCTCTTTTCACCACACCCCCAACTTAGGCTTAGTTGGCTATTCAAACAAACCACAAATCATGAGGATTATGGGTAATGGATAAAGAAAGGCCACAATTTCATCAAGTTTCTTCCAAGAAAATGTTAAGGCTCAAAGGGTGTTCAAGTGAGGTTCACACACTCACAAGGTAGGCCACAAAAGAGGTATAATGTCAAACTGTTTCCCACTCCTCAAAGTTGCCGAAGATCATCTCAAGAGCTAGCATCACTTAGTCAACCGGACCAACGGGGAAATTCTAGGTGTCATCACACATGGTTCAAAGTAAGCTCATCACACAAAAGGCATTGACACCAATGCCAAACAAGACTCCACACTTTCGCTAGTGTGCAATGTTCATCATAAGAGATTCAATTTGATACTTGGTTAGTCACAACGAGATGCAAACAGTTCACATATTGTCTATGCAACTTCATTTGGCCTCATCGTAGACGCATATTCATGTTTGTTCGATTATGAGCACTATTCAATCATCGATATTGATCAAGACCGATACTCAAATTTGCAAGAGAACAACCACATTTAAACACAAACAAGAGGTGGCACACATTTTTTTGGAAGGGTCCAAAAATCATTTACAATTAACACAAGGAGCCACAAGCTCAATCATCCATAAAAACAGTGCCAAAACACAATTTATACAACAAAATCCCAATGTACGAACAAAGAAATAATCACAAAAGGTGGGTCTCACTCCACCACAAACAAAAGCTATTTGTCCTCAAATGCAAGAAACAAAATATCCAAAAGTCATGAAGTAAGACATAGAGGGAGGTAAAAAAGGATCCTGTCAACTCAGTCACTCCATTTGTCTGGGGATCAGTGCCCAGTGTAGTGCTTTGAATCTAGGCATCAGTGCCTAGAGTTACCTCAGAAGTACCAACTCTATTGGACCTACCCATGGTGGTGTCTCTCAAAGAGGTCTGGCATGCCATTCAAACATAGCATCCTGCAGGTCAGCCAGATCATCATAAACCTCAGCATCATGCACCTTTATCTGCTCCTCATCGGTCTCCGGCTCTGACTTATCAGCTGCTGTGCTCTCCCTATGTACATATCCAGTTGTAGCCGGAGGAATCTCCAAAGTCTTAGGGGAGTCCACATTATCCGCTGCCTCCAGTAGTGAAGTGAAGTCAGTAAACTTTAGATAGTCTACATCTTTCCTCAGATCTGCTACTTTAGCTTTCAAAGCCGTAACCTCGGAGGTCTCCCTTTGTTTGCTCTCACAATCCTCAACTCTCACAGTGAGAGTGTCAATAGAAGTCTGGAGGAGGGTCAGTGTAGAAAGAAGGGCGCTCTCGATCATCTATGGGACAACAACCTCCAATCTAGTAGCCCTCACATCAGACGACTGGGTAAGTGCCCCATCTTCAGGATCATAGCCTGAGTAATCTTGGCGGGTTGGGAGGAGGTGGAAGCATCTTGGCGGGTTGGGAGGAGGTGGAAGCACCTGGAGCCTGTGAAGAAGAAGAAGTTGGAGAAGATGTACCTGAAGGCCAGGGGGCCGGAGTAGATAAAGATGCCTCTGCAGGTATCAAATAAATGTCCACCTCTGGGGATGTATCCACCAGAGCTGCTCTCCTCCTGTCGGCCTCCTCTGTGTGTACTCGGCCTTAATACGCCGGATGTTAGTGGAGGAAGAAGGGGTAACCTCAATATCTCTCGTATCATCCAGGGGCACTCCAGCACGCCGGCACAACTCCGTGATCAAGACTAGGAATGGAAGTGAGGTCTACCTCTGCTTGGCCCTCATGACCATCCCTTGCTCAATAATAATCCCCATGTGAATGCTCTTCCTAGAAATAATCGACCCAAGGCAGGCCGCCTTAGGATGATGGAGAACGGGCTCATTCTGGGATGGCATAATAGAATTGCTGATGAATCCAAACCAATAACATGCATCTACACTCAAGTCCCTCTTCTCGATCAGGACTCTTGCCTCTATCCACCTCGGGGTAGTGTCTGAGATGAGGGGTGCCAGCCAACCCTTGAGCTCATCCAATGATGCTGTAGTGGTAGCCAGGTTGGGGTAGTCAAAGTCATGCCCACTGCCAAGTACGGTATTAATGTACTCGCTACTGCACCCGACTTCCCTTCCCTGGACCATGACCAACTTAACTGGTCTGAACTAGCTGGCCTTCTTCTTGCTCTTCGGGACCAAGTCACCATACGTTGTATAGAACTCTCGGACCCATGAAGGAATATAGGGGACTCGAGACCTGCTAAACTGCTCAAACCGGTGGAAGTGGAGGGTGTCCCTCACTGTGGAGTACCTGCCTTCAAGGTCCTCTGTAGATAATAACTTCTCCTTGTGGATAGTTCGCATCCCGTCAACTTTTAATCTATTTAGGAGTCGGGGAGGAGGAGCTACTGGTGGCATTGGAGCCACAGGAGGTGCCAGAGCTGGCACTGAATATGCTGGTGTAGATACTGGAGGGATTCTAGCTGAGTCAGGGTGAGATCTAGCACGGATCTCAGCCCGCTGGGACTGTAAGGGCTGGTCATCCTCAGTCTTAGATAAAATAGCTCGGGAGTCAGCATCCACTCTTTCAACTGTGAGCCTCTTGCCTCTGCTCTGACCTCCAGTTGGAGGCTCTTGCCTTCCTCTTTTGGGAGGATTTGATCTCCATTCATTGATTGTGATACCCCGTGCTCTTTTTCGGGGTGGCATGTCAATGTTTTTCCTTACCATATTTGCAAAACATCAGGAAAAGTTAGAAATAATTCAACTAGATGCACATAAGAATAGTTGCAGACAGACTCACTGAACCGGTCGGCTAGTCGCCGAATCTCTTTGGCGAGCTAGATCGGGCTTGCCGAAAGGATTGGCTCAAAAGTCTCAGAAAAATTTGTCTTGTCGGCGATAGGAAGGCCTTTCAATAAATTACTGACAACATTCGGCGAGCAAGGATTAGCTCACCGAAAGTTACAGTGCAATTAAGGGTCAGGGGTGCAGACAAAGAGCGATCATGAAGGACTTTCGGTGAGTCGCCTAGTGCATTTGGTGACCTCAGGCTTCTTACCAAAAGTTACAGAACCAAACTTCACATTTAGCATGAAATTAAAGGCGATATGGGGAACTTCGGTGAACCGTCGAGTGGTTCGGCGAGCTCAACCTATCTCGCCAAACGACCCAACGTGCCTACTTTTAACCCATCTTCCCAAATTCAACCCTGCAGCCCCCGCAAACAAAATCAAAACATTCACTTCTACAATTAAAGTAAGACCTATTACTCCCATGCCCCCGGGATACTCAGACTTCTCCTGGTTTGGCCAGATTTGGTCATTTGACGACTTTTGCCCTTAAGAATGACATCAACCGCTCCATCATTGGGAAAAATACGTCATTTGGCACAAATGCGGGCTACTTAGACTTCACCCAACTAGACCCAACAACATGCAAGCACAACCCCACAAATGTTAACCAATTTTAAGGCACAAAATCACGGGAATTCAACAATAAAGGCAATACGTGCAAAATTATCAAATTAACAAAGGCACACACAAATACAATTATGATCAAAGAGGCCCAACACATATCACTAAGACAAAATCATTACAAATGAGTACAAAATCGCTAAAAATAAACTTGGGGTTCGGAAAACTAACCTTAGATGCTGATTAAATATTTTGAAATGCTAGGCGGCAAAGTAATCCACTACGGACACAAATCCGTCGACTCAAATACGATAAAAACACAAAAATTTGGAATACTTAAGTGAGGGAGTGAGTTTTGGAAGTTCAAAAGTGAGGGAAAGTTAAAGAGTTTGAAAGTTTAAACCATTAACTTTAAAAACCGTCCAGTTTTAGCCCATTCGGCAACATTAGTTTTGCTTGCCGACCCACTCGGCGACACGCTGAGTGGGCACTTACCTCGCTGAGTTTTACAGAACATCTAGTTAATGTGGGGATCCAAACGGTGGACTAAGTCGTGATCGATGACTTGGTCGACGATTCACCAAGCTGCTTCTGGCCTCGCCAAGTTTTACAGACTCTAATTTAAAATTATCTTGAGTCTAACGGCGGTTCAAGTCGGGCTTGCCGACCTCTTTGACGATGCACCGACTGGGCTTTTAGCTCGCCAATCTCTACCTTTCTAACACTTTCTACACTTCAACTTGCACAATCAACACACCATTTTTTCTAAAACAAAAATAAAGCGATAAACACTTGGGTTGCCTCCTAAGAAGCTCCTTAGTTAACGTCGTGGCATGACTCAAGTCTCCACTTAAATTCCATTGGTGGGGTTCGCCTCATTTTCGTAAGGCAACCCTTGTTTTGGCTCTGGGTAGAGACACGACAACACTTGGTCCATTTGGGACTGTAGTAGCTGAATGAACATGGAATGAGAGGTTGTCAACTGATTTAGCATTAAGACAATCTCTTTTATCTCCTCCAACACTCGGTCATGCTCTGTGACTTTGTGTAGGATGAGTGAGAGGACCTCTTCAATTGCCCAGTCTTTTGCTTCTTCGTCCTTCGACGCTTATGAGGGGGAATGTACATGTACTTCCTCTTGGACACTACCTCTAATTCCATGACTTTCTTGGCCAAAACATCCAGTTGGGTTAACAATGTGGCCAATTCTTGGTCTTTTTCTTTCTCTTTTTTGGTCTTGCCCATGTTATCAAGGAGTTGGGCTGCTTTAGCATAAGATAGCTGGATGAGACCACCTAGATAGATTTGGTCAGCCACTATTCTATTTTCGGGGCTAAGACCCCGGTAGAAGCATTCCAGAAGCATCTTATCCGGAATTCTATGAGTTGGGCACTGATGCAATAGGGCCTTAAATCTTTGCCACAACTCATAAATGGCTTCACCCTCCAATTGCTTGAAATTTAGGATGTTATCCCTAAAAATCATCAATCTCAAACGAGGGTGATCCATTGGGTCACTGTTGCTACCAAATATGATCGAATTCTCTGCTCAAACAGCAACACAAAAACCAAAACTAAAGATAAGTAAGTTCAACTATAACTAACAAGAACAAAATTCAACTTAACTAAAAAATCTTAAACGACACCACTCCCCGACAACGGCGCCATTTTGATTTCACGTATCTAGATACTTCTTCCAATTCTAAGTGCCAACGATCGTTAGTCAGTAATATAACCTAACTAAGTGAGTTGGGGTCGAATCCCATAGGGAGTGGTACGTGCTTAAGATTCAAGAGCCAAATAAAAATATGTTCAAGTCAATCATAGGTAAAGACATTTCTGAATAAAAGCATATTTCAAATTAAAGAGTGACACAAGTGTCAATAAACATGGGGGGTTTGATTGCAATTATCAACTACAGCAACAAATATCACTAAGGAACAAGTAAAGAGACGTGTTCTTGGGATGTGATTGGATTATAGGCTAAGGTAGACAAATGGGTGATTGCAACTGATAGTAAATAGCTGTAAATTAGTGAATAAGCTAGACTTTGGTGGGGATAAACTTTCTCTCGAACAATTTACCCCGAATCAAATTGGTTTCTCTAGAACACCAATAAGCAGCAATTAAGAACAGCCTACGCTTTAGTCCATTCACTCTCTCGAGCTGAAGCCATGACAACCCAATACCCACTACTTGGTTTTAAAACCTCTCTCTCGAGCAAGCCAAAAACACGAAGGTAGAGTTGCATTTGCAACTACAACCATTTAGATTAAGCCACAATTACTGAATGAAATCACTTTTAAACATCATTTAACTATCAATTAGCAATACCCTGCAGCTAAATCAACCCATAATCACATAATCACACCCCAAGAATTGGGTTTTTAGCTAGACATCATAAAAAGATAAAAATCGTTACCAAATTGTGTTTCCATCAACTGGGTAAGATTAATTTCATCTTTACAAAGGTCAAGGATGAAGAATCTCAAAGACCTACTTCCAATTTCTAAAAAATGGAAATCTTCAAATCTTCAAAGCTAAGGAAAAACATTGTCTCAATACTCTCAGTTCTAAGCTCTAAACTTAAAAACTGATAATATGAAAACTGATCCTCTAAAATGAAAACTGATCTAAAATTAAAACTCATCCTAAACTAAGAATTAAAAATGTATTTATAGTCGCCAAAAATATGCTGCGAAGGACCATTCGATGCAATAAGTCGGGATCACCGATCCACTCGGCGATCTACCCTTTGGTCAATTCCATCGCCTTTTTGCTTTGGCCTTCAGCATCTTCAAGTTCTGTAACTTTGGGTGATCTAGTACTGCATCGCGGAACTATTCGGTGACACACCGTCTTCTCATTTCTATCGCCAACTTGATTTTCTCCTTTAGGGTTTGGCACACTGAAACTTTAGGCGAGATCATGGCCATTCGGTGACTCACCCAATGGGTTAGGTGATCATCAAGCCTTCTTTTCTTCATTCTTTCAGCTGCTTTGTTCCTTTTTACTCATTAGTGTCCATGCTCTGTTACTCAATCCAAATACCTGAAACAAGGATTTACATAAGTTATTGGCACAAAATATGCATTTGAGGAAACTAAATCTATTAATATAAAGCCCAAAATGAGTCCAAATCGTGGACTCATTAGTGCCTACATCCCTTTATGCTCTAACTCTATCGAGAAATAACAAGACTTCCCAAGTATAAGTTGGTAAGGGGACATACATGTGGGAGTCTTAAATGCAGCAAGGTAGGCCCATAGAGCATCATCAAGCCTTCTTGACCAATTAGTTCTGTTTGCATTCACAGTCTTTGCAAGGATCTGCTTAAGCTCTCTATTCGACACTTCAACTTACCCACTAGACTGCAGATGATAAGGAGTTGCTACACTGTGACGAACACCATACTTCTCAAGCAACACCTTGAAAACTCTATTACAAAAGTGAGAACCTCCATCGCTAATAATCTCCCTTGGAGTACCAAATCTAAAGAAAATATTCTTTTCAGAAATGCGGTGACACTCTTACCTTTATTGTTTGAAAGGGCAACAGCTTCCACCCATTTGGACACATAGTCAACCGCTAAAAGTATGTACTTCATTCCATTCGAACTCACAAACGGACCCATGAAGTCAAGACCCCAAACATCAAATAACTCAATCACCAGGATGGGATTCATTGCGAGTTCTTGCTTCCTTGAAATACCTCCTTTTTTTTGACAACGATCACATGATTTGGCAAAATCATGAGCCTCTTTGTGAATAGTAGGCAAGTAATATCTACACTGCAATATTTTATGAGCAGTTCGGATACCACTATGGTGTCCACCAACAAGAGACGAATGACAACCCTCCAATATACTCATCATCTTGACCTCGGGCACACAACGACGAATAATCCCATCAGCACATATACAAAACAAGTAAGGCTCTTCACAGAAAAAACTTCTTCACATCAGACATGAATTTCCTTCATTGGTAGAATGACAAATTCAAAGGCACCACATCGCTTGCCAAATAATTTGCGAAATGTGTGAACCGAGAGATAAGATCAGAAAAAGCAAGCCAATACCTGTTCTTCGAGGAATGCATCATTTATCTCAATTCCATCTATTAACTTTATCATAGCCTATTCTTCTAATGTGGACAAGTTATCAGCCACTTGGTTTTCTATTCCCTTTCTATATTTCACTTCAAAGTCGAATTCTTGCAGCGATAATACCCACCTAATCAGTCTTGGTTTTGCATCCTTCTTTGCCATAAGATACCTTAATGCCGAGTGCTTAGTATGCACAATAAATTTAGTGCCAATAAAATAGAATCTAAACTTCTCAAACGTGAAGACTACAACAAGCAATTGTTGTTTAGTAAGATTATTGTTCTTTTAGAAACATTCAAAGCTTTGCTCGCAAAGTATATAAGATGAAGAATCTTCTCTCGCTTGTGCCCTAATACTATGCCAAGTGCCACCCCACTCGCATCACACATCTTCAAACGGTTGTGGTGAATTAATGATTGGTTCGAAAGTCAACTTCTCTTTCAGCCCCTCAAATGCTCTCAGACAAGCATCATCAAACTCAAACTTTGACTCATTTTCGAGTAGTTTTCACAATGGGTGTGTAATTTTTGAGAATTCCTTGATGAACCTCCTATAAAATCCTGCGTGCCTTAGAAAACTTCTCACAGCTTTTACAGAGATGGGTGCTGGTAGTTTTTTTATCACTTCAACTTTTTCTCTATCAACTTCTATTCCCTTCCATGAAATTTGATAGTCCAGAACTATACTTTCTTTTACCATAAAGTGACATTTCTCCCAATTGAGCAAAAGACTGCACTCTTCACCTAAATGTACCAAGCATTCATCGAATGAGTCACCAAACACCGAGAAATATTCCATGAATAATTCTATTGTGTCCTCCACCATATCAGAAAATATCGAGAGCATGCAACGCTGAATAGTCACTGGTGCATTACAAAACCCGAATGACATTCTTTTGAAAGCAAACATCCCCTAAGGACAAGTGAAGGTGGTCTTCTTTTGGTCTTCTGGAGCTATGAAAATCAAGTTGTAGCCCGAGTACCCATCTAGAAAACAATACCAACCCTTTTCTGCAAGACGATGTAACATCTGATCCACAAACAGTATTGGGAAGTGATCTTTTTCAGTCCAAGCATTCAACTTGCGATAATCCATTCAAATTCTCCAACTAGTCACCACCCTCATTGGAACAAGGTCATTCTTTGCATTTGGAACCACAGTGATTCCTACCTTCTTTGGCAGACATTAGACTGGACACACCCAACTACTATCAACAATAAGATACACGACTCCAATATCTAACCACTTAATGCTTTCCTTCTTCACTACTTATTACATCAGCGGATTCAACTTTCTTTGGGGTTCAATACTTGGTTTTCTATCCGACATAAGCTGAATTTTGTGAGAACAAATACCAATAGAATACCAATAATGTCAGCAATAGTCCATTTGATAGCCTTTTGAATCGCTTCAAGATAGATATCAATGCCTCTACTTTCCATTCATTTAAGTCAGCAGTAATAATAATCGGAAAAGAACTATTTTAGCCCAAGAATTCATACTGCAAATTAGATGGAAGAGCATTAAGCTCCAACTTTAGAGGCTCTTCAACAGGTGGTCTCGCAGTTGGATTGTCTCGTTTCTTTAAATCCAGATCCAACTTCTTTAGTTTACGACAATAAAAATTTACCCTATCAAGTGCGACGACTAGATCATCATATTCATCAATACCATCTCCATCAAAATTCATGATCACAGCAGCTAACGCCTGAACACCAAATCTCTCCTCAATAGACACCTTCGTTACTACCTCAATAGTATGATTCACTACTAATACCACCTTACGATCAATTGCATGCTTCATATATCTAGAGATATTAAAAATCAACTCTTCATAGTTCAAAACTTCATCTTCCCTTTTTCCGTATACACCAAAGCATGCCCAATAGCAAGAAATGGTCTCCCTAAGATGATGGGGACCTCAAAATCAACTTCACAATCTAGTATCACAAAGTTCGCTGGAATGATGGATGTCTCAACTTTCCCAAGGACATCTTGAAGTACCCCAATTGGTTTCTTCCCAGTTCGATCAGCCATAAGTCGCCTATTTTTGTATATAGACAGTGAAATTAGATTAATGCTAACACCCAAATCACCTAGAGCCTTGGCAAAATGAGACATATCCATAGTACATGGAATAGTAAATGCTGAAGGATCCTCATTCTTTTGCACTAATGATCTAGTAGAAATAGCACTACAATGCTGCAACTTGTTATCATCTTCAAAATTTATCACCCTCTTCTTAGTCACAAAATCTTTCCTGAATTTTGCAGTACCTAACATTTTTCAAGTGCCTCAATCAAAGGAACATTTATGGACAATTGCTTCAGCATAGCTATAAACGTGTGATACTTTCCTTATTCCACTTTCTTTACCATCCTTTGTGGGAAGGGAGGTGGAGGTCTCGACATAGGGATGATCTTTTGCATCACCTCAACCTCATTCTATTCTGATCATTCTGCTCCTCAACTACCTCAACTTTGTCCTCTTCATGCTCTTTCGCATTTTCCACTCCAGTTGGCAATGATGATCTATAGTTTGCTTTCCTTCTCGGTAGTGATTGACATGCAATGACCGTCATTCTTAGGATTCTGTGTCGTATTGCTATGAAGTTTTCCTGGCTGACATGGATTTACACTTGCGAATAAATGGCTCAACTGCTGTTCAATCTGTTTAATCAAAATTACAGGGACTCAGCTTTCTGACAATGCCCGATAAATCATTATGCATTTCTTTCACATTGTCATCCATTGAGTTAAAACTTTTAATCATCTTATGCATCATATAATGCGATTCATACTCAGTTCAACATCTCTATTCCCAGGTGGAACTGGAGTCCAGTCTTCTCATTCCTATTTCCATTCCCATTCCGGTTATAGTTGTTTTCATTATTAAAGTTTCCATCACGGACATAGTGCCATTTACGATTATAGTTACCATAGTTCTAACCTTGATTTCCTTGACCTTAGCGCCAATTATCTGAATTGGATGCTTGGGCATTGGTCCAAAAACCCCCCGTCTCATTATTCAAAAGATCCGCAGCCTCCTCATAAATGTACTTGTCAGAAGGTGGAGTGTTATTCTAGTAGTTCATTGCATGCACATTCTCTGCACTTCCGCTCACATGTTTTAGCACCAAACCAACCTCTGTTCTCAATTAGGCCATCTCTTCATGAATATCATCATTTGACTGATTTGGTGTGGCTTGTACCGCAAATGTAGTCCTTCCAGTATTTGACTTCCTAGAGCTCCATGCTTTGTTATTCTTAGAGATATTTTCAACTTTTTTTGACAATTTCTTGAAATGTGAGTGCTCCGTAAGATCCTTCAGCAATAGTATCTAGCACAACTTTTCCATTATCACCTTGCTCTCTATAAAAGTACTCCTTTAGTGACTCGTCATCTGTGAGGTGGTTAGGCACACTCCTCATAAATCTAGTGAATCTATCCCAAGAGCTACTCACCAACTGTCCAAGCAATGCTACAAAGTTATTACGTTTATCCTTGAGATTCAACTTTTAGGACAATGAAAAGTACTTCTCGATGAATACCCTGTGTAACCCACCCTAAGTCATGATTGAATTATATGGAAATTCAGACAGCCATACAGTAGCATCACCTGTTAACGAAAGTGGAAACACCCTTAAGCCGATCACATCCATGTCTAAATCTGGTCGCCCTATACTACTCATGCAGACACTCTTCACTTTGATCATGTGAGCATATGGATCCTCCGAAGGTAACCCAACAAATAACCCTATAGATGTAAGAAATTGCATCAGACTGCTGGTCACCACAAAAGTATGTCTAAGAGGTAGTGGAGGAACAACTATAACACAGGTCGATCCCACAACATTATAATCAACCCTGTAGTTTTCACAGACATCTGGTGCTTGCTGATTTTGCACTCATTCAGAATTTTCAACACGCGGGTTTCCTTGAACATGTTTAGGCACATTTAAGATTCTAGGATGTTGAAATCTAGCTATATCCCCTTGACCAACACCGATTGGATAATTTTGTATTTCGAGATATATGCCTCTTCCAACCATCCTTCTCAGATTTCCTCTTAATTCAGATTCGTAAAGAGTCAGGGGATTGCCTTGACTCTGTGTACTTGGCATACATGGGATACAAGACTTGTAGAAAAAAAAACCATAGCATAAATCATAAATTAAGTGACTAAATTTCAAATAACGAAATTAGTCTAATAAAAAATCCTTATTCCCCGGCAGTGGCACCAAAATTTAATACGCCCAAATTACTCCTCCCTAAAGAACTATAAGCAGTCTTTGTCAAATAAAGAACCTAACTTTAGGTTAAGGTTGATCCTACGAGGAATATGGTCTACACTTAGAATGATTTATGGGCATTTATACTTTTCATGAAATTACTTCAGTAAAAAGGGGAGATTTATAAATAAGGTAACCGTTAATTGATCTGTAGTAACAAGTAACAAGTAAACACGATTTCGAGTTAGAAATATCAATATGAGATGAAAACTAGGGCATATGTGTTCCCTACAAGCTCTTAAGGCAATATTCCTAATAATAGTAACTCTTTCCTAGTGTTAGTATGAACGGTTGGTAAGTTAGGTATCTCCTAAGTGATTGATCGTCAAACTAGGGAATTTCACCACACAACTTGATGAGTCTACGAGTATCTTCTTTACAAACCCTTACCCTAATGTAACACCTCAGTATTTGAAAGAGCTAAAAATAGAAAGAACTAAATTGGAAATAGCCAAATATGAAAATTTTAAAGTTAAGCTTAAGTTGTGAGTTTTGGGTCAACTTCAAACGGCCATAACTTTCAATACATCATGAGTTAAGTGGCCCATAAGATATCAAATTAAAGGTCTTGGAATCTTCTTTCCAACGCCACCAAGTTTGCTAATTTTTGAGCTCCTATGAGGGAGATTTGACTGTTTGAAGTCAGGTTGTCCAATTAAGGAAAGTTACCCGAAAATGTGAAGGGTATTTTGGTCTTTTCTTTACCCCATCAGCTTAAAACAAATTATGGTAATATTTAGGGGTCTAAGTGGATTGGGTTCAGTTTTCACAATTCTAATTTACTCTAGGGTTTTGGAAAAGAGTTCAAAAAAAGAAAAGAGGAGAAAAGAGGAGAAGATTCAAGGCATTCGTCAAGTTCTTAAGGTTTTCCTGTGGATTTTCACAAAGGGTTTCATCACTAAGAGCTATGTGAGTTCTCATAGTATTGGGTTTGTTCACCGACATGCCAATCATGTTATTTTAATGCAATTTAGTTCTCAAAGTTGAAGGATTTGATGTTCTTGAGAAGTTCTTGAGTTTTAGCCATTATTGAAAGTCTTTGAGTTCTTGAGGTGTGAGTTTTTGCAAACGAGTTGAGTTCCTTGATAGATTTTTATAAGGGTTCATTGAAATCATTTTGGGTTTGTGAATTTTCGTGAATTTAGTCGATCAAACTGCTTGGGTGTGAGTTGAATCGAGTTTGGGAAGAGAGGAAAAGATCGTGCAAATAATTGCGCCAAGGTCTCCGTCACGGAGACGCATAAGATTTTTAGTCTTCAAATAGTCACCCCCCTCTCCGTATTGCAGAGAGGATACAAAGTCCTCTGCCTAAAAAATTATTTTGCGACCAAATAATTAATTCCCTATCCACATCGCACCAGTGTTCTTTAACTTGGGTCTTCGCTTGTTCTTATGAACAACTATCTTAACCTTCCTTAATCAATGAGAGGTCCTATATTCCAAAGAATAACCCTTGAATTCATACTTCCAATTCAAGGTAGAGTTAAGAGAAAAGTCTTGAGAGTATTTTTGAGAAGTCTTTTACAATTTATTTAAGAACTTGTTTTAAGACTTGATCATTTGATTTTGAGGAAGAGTAGAGTCGAGTTCATTTTCTTTAAAATGATATATGGGAACTAAGTATCCCCAAGAGAAATGATTTTACATTTAAGAAAAGAGGAAAGACCGATTTCCAGAAGAGTTCATGAACAATTTTGAGTGCTATCTCTTTTTAGACAAAACCATTTGAGTAAAAATCTCAAAGTTGAGGAAGAGTAAATGTTTTCTTAAAAACATATGAGCTAAGTATATTTTGGGAGTAGTATTGAGCACCGATATGGGGGAAAGTTCTAACAACTCACAGCGTCCCATAAACCATGCAGTCAATGTGGGCAGAAAGGTCATACTTTTTAGATGATTCCTTATTGTTTTTAGCATAAACTAGTGGATCCACCTAGTTAGTAGGTTCTATACCCCGGTAAAGTATAGGTTAGTTTCTGGCAGGATGGGCTAGACGTTGTATCATCACATAACTCATAGTGATGGTTGTCGGTTAGAGAATCTCCCATAGAATTATTTGTATTTTTGCATACAAACTGAGTTATATTGTTTTTTATAATACATTGAGTCATTGTCTATTGTTTTAAAAGCTTTTCTTTATAATGCATCTTTATCACTACTTTATATTGAAATGAGTTGATTTGAGTTGAAACGAGGTAAGTTGTTTCTTTAATTCCAGTTCAAGCTTACGTCTTGTTTTTGATTTCCCCTCACATTCTCGTACATTCCATGTACTGATGCCATTTAGCTTGCATCTTTTATGATGCATATACAAGTAACCAGGATCAACATCCAGCGCTTCATTGATCCAGTCGAGTTCTATAGTTATTTGGTATGCCCCCTTGCTTTCAGAGGATCCCTTATTATGTCTTATCATTCAAGTTTGTTAGGATGATCGGGGGTCTTGTCCCGACGTCCTTCATAGTATTACAGGCTTCATAGATAGCTAGACAGTAGTTCATGAGTCTTTTCATTTTTCAGTTGTTATGTTGAGACTTGAGTTGCCACCTTAACTAGTTGAATGTTTATTTCTAAAAAAATTTGAGTTTATTATTTGAGGTTATATTTTGAGACCATTCTCTATTAAGTAAGTCTTCCACTGAGTATTGAGCCAGGCCAAGGGTTCGCTTGGGGCTAACAATGGTTCTCGAGTGCTAGCCACAGCCAGGGTGTAGGCTCGGGGCGTGACAAACTTGGTATCAGAGCACAGAGTTCAAGAGTCCTAGGGTATCTATGAAGCCCTGTCTGTAAAGTTTTACTTATTGGTGTGAAGCGCGCCACATCTATAATTTAGATGCTACTTCATTTAGGAACTATGTAACTTCTTTCATACTCGTTTTGTGCAATAGAGTTCATTGCTCTAAAGTTTCCTTCTAACTCATGCTTGCACGTATTTTTTAGATCATGCCTCCATAAAGAGCTGTTTGAGATCGTCCTGCTAGGAGGAACGTCGATCCGCAAGATCAAGGGGTACACAATGCACCGGAAGTGCAACCCCAAGGAGAGCACACAAATTCTGAGGTCGGGGATGCTATACGGATGTTGAGTCAAGTGGTGGCCAATCAAGCTGGTCAGAAGAGAGAGGATCGATAAGATGTGACTGATACATCCAAAATCTGCGAGTTCTTAAGAATGAATCCTCCAAACATCACTAGTTCAAGTGTCACTGAGGATCCGGAGAACTTTGTGGAAGAGGTACAAAAGGTTTTTGAGGTGAAGCATGTTGCTGATGCTGAATGAGAGGAACTAGCTTCATACCAACTGAATGGTGTTGCTAGAATCTGATTTGACCAATGGAAGAAGTGTAGAGCTGAAGGTGCATCGATTGTGAGTTGGGTTGTGTTTGAGGGTGCCTTCATTGGGCGTTTCTTTCCCCGTAAGCTAAGAGAGACAAATGTAAGAGAATTCCTCACTCTTAAGAAGGAATCTATGAGTGTGCATGAGTACAACCTAAAGTTCACCCAACTTTCATGTTATGCTCCGGAGATGGTTGCTGATATTAGGAGTAGGATGAGTTTATTTGTATTTGGGTTGTCTTGCTTGTCAAGCAAGGAGGGAAAGGAAACTATGTTGATAGGGGACATGGATATAATAGGACTTATGATCCACGTGCAGCAGGTTGAGGAAGATAAGCTGAGAGATAAAGAAGAGTTTCAGAATAAGAAAGCTAAGACAACAAGGAATGAGTCCGGGCAACATAAGAGTAATGCGAACCGGTCATCTTTCCAACAAAACAAAATGGACATGCTCCATCATCTACTAGTTCACCTACACCAAGGAACATATGTGAGTTCAGTAATCAGAATTCACAAAACTTCAGAGCTAGACCTGCATTGTCTCAGGGTAGTGTGGCACAAGGAGGTAATGGCACTCTTGCATGCGTTAAGTATGGTAGGAACCACTCAGGAGTGTATTGTGATAGCTCCACTGGTTGCTTCAAGTGTGGTTAGAATGGTCACTTCATGAAAGAGTGCCCTAAGAACAGGCAGGGCGGTGGAAATGGGGGTAATTCATCCCAATTTTCTTCAGTGGCTCCACCAGATAGAGCTGCACCTAGAGGAGATACTTCAGGGATAGGAAGAGGAGTAAATCATCTGTATGCTATCACTAGTCACCAAGAGAAAGAGAATTCTCCTGATGTTGTCACTGGTATGATCAATATCTTTTCTTTTGATGTATATGCTTTGTCAGATCCAAGAGCGAGTCTATCTTTTGTGACTTCTTATATTGCCATGAACTTTGATATTCTTCTTGAGCAACTTCTTGAGCCCTTCAGTGTTTCTACACTTGTCGGTGAATCAATTCTAGCTGAGAGAGTTTATCATAATTGTACTATTTTTGTCAATCACAAGGACACCATGGCTGACTTAGTCGAATTAGACATGGTAGATTTTGATGTTATTCTAGGTATGGACTAGCTTCATGCCTGTTATGCCTCAGTTGATTGTACAACTCGAGTTGTTAACTTCTAGTTTCCTAATGAGCCAATTATAGAGTGGATGAGTAGTTCAACAGTGCCTAAAGGTCATTTTATTTCGTACCTTAAGACGAGAAAGTTAGTTTCCAAGGGGTGCATCTATCACTTAGTCCAAGTTAATGACTCTAGTGTTGAGTCACCACCTATCAGTAAGTTCCAGTTGTGAGTGAGTTTCCAGAGGTCTTTCCAAATGATCTTCCTAGAGTCCCTCATGAGAGAGAAATAAACTTCGGTATAGATGTCTTCCTAATACTCGTCCTATCTATATTCTTCCATATAGAATGGCTCCAGCTGAGTTAAAAGAGTTAAAAGAGCAGTTGAAGGACCTCCTTGAAAAAAGGCTTCATTCGACCAAGTGTTTCACTTTGGGGTGCTCCAGTCTTATTTGTGAGAAAGAAAGATGGTTCTCTTAGTATATGTATAGATTACCGTTAGTTGAACAAGGTTACTATCAAGAATAAGTATCCTTCTCCAAGAATTGATTATCTCTTTGATCAACTTCAGGGTGCCACTTGTTTTTCTAAGATAGACCTCAGATAAGGCTATCATCTGTTGAGAGTAAGAGAAAGTGACATCCCTAAGATAGCTCTCAGGACTCGCTATGGTTATTACGAGTTTCTGGTTATGTCTTTTGGCCTAACTAACACTACTGCATCATTCATGGATTTTATGAACAGAGTATTCAAGCCTTATCTAGATATGTTTGTTATCATATTGACTGATGACATTCTAATCTATTCGAGGAATGAGGAAGATCATGCTAGTCATCTCACAGTAGTTCTTCAAACTCTCAAGGATAGAGAGTTGTATGCTAAATTCTCTAAGTGTGAATTTTGGCTTGAGTCTGTGGCATCATTTGGTCACATTGTTTCTAGTGATGGGATTCGAGTTGACACTCAAAAGATTGAGAAACTACAGAATTGGCCTAGACCCACATCTTCAACTGATATTAGGAGTTTCTTGGGATTGGTTAGCTATTATAGGAGATTTGTCGAGGGGTTTTCATCTATTTCATCCCCGTTGACCTAGTTGACTAAGAAAATAGTTACGTTTCAATGGTTTGAAGCTTGCGAAAAAAGCTTTTAGGAATTGAAAACTAGGTTGACTACTGCCCTAATATTGACCTTACTAGAAGGTACACAAGGCTTCATTGTGTATTGTGATGCATCCATAGTTGGTCTGGGTTGTGAATTGATGCAGAACGGCAATGTTGTAGCTTATGACTCCAGACAACTTAAGATCCACAAGAGGAATTACCCAACCCATGATCTAGAGTTGGCTGCTGTAGTATTCGCTCTAAAAATATGGCATCACTATCTTTATGGTGTTCATGTGGATGTGTTCACCGATCACAAAAGTCTTCAGTATGTATTCAGAAAGAGCTTAATCTCAGACAAAAGAGGTGGTTGGAGTTACTCAAGGATTATGACATGAGTATTCTCTATCACCCAGGTAAAGCTAATGTTGTTGCTGATGCCTTGAGCAGGTTGTCTATGGGTAGTACTTCCCATGTTGAGGAGGACAAGAAAGAGTTAGAAAAATATGTGCATAGACTTGCACGATTATGAGTCCAATTAATGGATTCCAACGAAGAAGGAGTAGTGGTGCTGAATGAGGCTAAGTCGTCACTAGTGTCTGAAGTAAAAGACAAAACAAGACCAAGATCCTATTTTGCTTGAACAAAAGGCAAATGTTCATAAGAAAAACATGATGACTTTTGAACAAAAGGGAGATGGTGTATTTAGGTATCAAGGTAGATTATGTGTGCCAAGGGTGGATGAACTTCAATAAAGGATCATGGAGGAATCTCATAGCTCCCTATATTCTATCCATCCGGGTTCCACAAAGATGTATCCTGAGTTGAGAGAAGTCTATTGGTGGAGTAGTATGAAGAGGGGTATTGCAGAGTTCGTTGCTAAGTGCCCGAATGGCCAACAAGTCAAGGTAGAGCACCAGAGGCCTGGTGGTATGGCTCAGAACATAAAACTTCCGGAATGGAAGTGGGAGATGATTAACATGGATTTTATTACTTGTTTACCACGGTCACGCAGGCAATATGATTTAATTTGGGTGATTGTAGATCAAATGACTATATCAGCCTATTTCTTACTGGTAAAGGCTAATTTTACAGCAGAAGATTAACTAAGTTATATATTCAAGAGGTAGTTAGATTTCATGGAGTTTCGATGTCCATTATTTCAGATAGAGGTGCGCAATTCACCGCATGATTTTTGAAGTCTTTCCAGAAAGGTTTGGGTTCCAAGGTAAATTTGAGTACTGCTTTTCATCCTCAGACTAATGGTCAAGCAGAGCGCACAATACAAACTTTAGAAGAGATGTTGAGGGCTTGTGTGATCGATTTCAAGGGTAGTTGAGAAGATCACTTACCTTTAATAGAGTTTGCTTACAATAATAGTTACCACTCTAGCATCCAAAGGGATCCCTATGAGGCTCTTTATGGGAGAAAATGTAGATCTCCTATTGGATGGTTTGAGGTTGGTGAGACTGGGTTGATAGGACCAGACTTGGTTCATCAAGCCATGGTGAAAGTGAATACTATTCAAGAGAGGTTGAAAACAACAGAGAGTTGTCAGAAATCCTATACAAATGTTAGAAGAAGAGACTTAGAGTTTTAAGTAGATGATTGGGTTTATTTGAAGGTTTCACCAATCAAGGGTGTTATGAGATTTGGTAAGAAGGGGAAGCCTAGTCCCCGGTATATTGGTCCTTCCAGGATATCCAAGAGGATTGGCAATGTAGCTTATGAGTCAGAGCTACCGTCAGAGTTAGAAGCGGTTTATTCGGTATTTCACATTTCAATGTTGAAGAATTGTATGGGCAATCCTTCACTGATTATACCAACTGAAGATATTGATATTGAGGATAGCTTATCTTACGAGGAGATTCCTGTTCAGATACTAGATCGCCATATTCGCAAGTTAAAAACCAAGGAGGTAGCATCAGTCAAGGTCTTATGGAGGAATCAGTTTGTTGAGGAAGCTACTAGGGAGGATGAGGAGGACCTGAAGAAGAGATACCCACATCTTTAAGAGTCCTGAGAAATTCCAAATTAAGGTACTAATCCTTTACTTGGAATTTATTTTAGTTGAAATGTTATATTACTTTGCATATCGAGTGTTTGAGTTGGGTGTTAGATGTTACCACCCTTAGTTTACTTAGAGTAATCTCATTCGAGGGCGAATATTTCCAAGGGAGAGTTATTATAACACCTCGTTATTTGAAAGAGCTAAAAAAAGAAAGAATTAAATTGGAAATAGCCAAATTTGAAAATTTTCAAGTTATGCTTAAGTTGTAAGTTTTGGGTCAACTTCAAACTACCATAACTTTCAATATAGGATGATTTAGGTGGACCATAAGATATCAAAAGAAAGGTCTTGGAATCCTCTTTCCAACGCCACCAAGTTTGCTAATTTTTATCTTGTATGAGGGAGATATGACTATTTGAAGTCAGGCTGTCCAATTAAGGGAAGTTACCCAAAAATGTGAAGGGTATTTTGGTCCTTTCCTTACCCCATCAGCTTAAATAGAATAATAGTAATATTTAAGGGTCTAAACTGATTGGGTTCATTTTTCACAATCCTAATCTACGCTAGGGTTTTAGAAAAGAGTTCAAGAAAAGAAAAGAGGAGAAAAGAGGAAACGATTCAAGGCGTTCGTGAAGTTCTTGAGGTTTTCTTGAGGATTTTTGCCAAGGGTTTGATCCCTAAGAGGTATGTGAGTTCTCATAGTGTTGGGTTCTTTTACCCACACGCCAATCATGCTATGTTAATGCAATTTTGTTTTCAAAGTTGAAGGATTTGATGTTCTTGAGAAGTTCTCGAGTTTTAGCCATTATTGAAAGTCTTTGAGTTCTTGAGGTGTGAGTTTTTGCTAACGAGTTGAGTTTTTTGATAGATTTTTATAAGGGTTCACTGAAATCGTTCTTGGTTTGTCAATTTTTCGTGAATTTGATTGATGAAACTCCTTGGGTGTGAGTTGAATCGAGTTTGGGAAGAGAGGAAAAGATCGGGCAAATAATTGCACCCAGTCTGCGTTGCGGAGACATTTAAGATTTTCAGTCTTCAGATAGTCAACCCCTCTCCGCGTTGTGGAGAGGATACAAAGTCCTCTACCTCAAAAATTATTTTGCGACCAAATAATTAATTCCATATCCGCGTCCCGCCAATGTTCTTTAACTTGGGTCTTCGCTCATTCTTATGAACAACTATCTTAACCTTCCTAAATCATTGAGAGGTCCTATATTCCAAAGCATAACCCTTGAATTCATACTTCCAATTCAAGGTAGAGTTAAGAGTAAAGTCTTGAGAGTATTTTTGAGAAGTCTTTTACAATTTTAAAAAAACACTTGTTTTAAGACTTGAGCATTTGAGTTTGAGGAAGAGTAGGGTCGAGTTCATTTTCTGTAAAATGATATATGGGAACTAAGTATTTCCAAGAGAAATGTTTTTACATTTAAGAAAAGAGGAAACACCGATTTCCAAAAGAGAAAATCTATTGAGTAAAAATCTCAAAGTTAAGGAAGAGTAAATGTTTTCTTATAAACATATGAGCTAAGAATATTTTGGGATTAGTATTGAGCACCAATATGGTGGAGAGTTCTAACAACTCAGAGCCCCCATAAACCATGCAGCCAACGTTGGTAGAAAGGGTCATACTCTTTAGATGATTCCTTATTGCTTTTTAGTACAGACTGGTGGATCCACTTAGTCAGTAGGTTCTATACTCTGGTAAAGTATAGGACAGTTCTGGCAGCATGGGCTAGACGTTGTATCATCACATAGCTCATAGTGATGGTTGTTGGTTAGAGAATCTCCCACAAAGTTTTTTGTATTTTTGCATACAAACTAAGTTATATTGTATTTTATAATACATTGAGTTATTTTCTATTGTTTTAAAAGCTTTGTATGATACTTGGGTAGACCTTATTGGGTTAGACATTGTAGACTTCGATGTAATTGTAGGCATGGATTGGTTGTCTCCCTACAATGCGGTCTTGGATTGTTTCTCTTAGATTGTTACATTGTGCATACCTGGTATTTCTCCTCTTGTACGGACCGGTTTTGATATTTATATACCAAGGGGTGTGATCTCCTTTCTGACGCTGCAGCGGTTGGTAGAGAAGGGGTGCTTATCTTATGTCACGCCCCGAGCCTACTGATGAATCTGGGAATTTGACTCATTTTGGGCATGAATATCACATTTTAATGTCCTCAGTTTCCTAAATTATACTTTAAATTGATGCTTATTTGTAGCTAGGAAAACAAAGCTAAAGATCGCTAAAGCCACTCGGCGGTTCGCCGAGTGGCCTCTTTGCTCGCCTAAAGTTACAGTATGCCAACCTTTGAATAAGAAAATTTGGGCGAGTTAATGAACCTTTCGGCGACACGCTAATTGGATTGGCGAATGAGACTCAGCCCGCTGAATGTTACAAAACTATCAATGGAGGGGCAAGCAAAACCAGAGATCAGAAAGGACGAACGACGCATCACCGAACAAGTTGGTGACCCGGACCTGGACCGCCTATTGTTACAACACAAAAATTGTGAGGACTGAATATGAAAAGGGGATTGCAAGAAGCATTTGGCGCGTCGCCGACCTTGTCGGTGACATTCTACTTATTCCACCGATTGACCCCGCATGCCAAAATCTGAAAACAAATAAATTGATTTTCAAAAAGAGAAAAGAGTATTCTGACATTGTAGACTCTGGGTTTTCAACTTAAACTCTGTTCTTCTAAGTTTTAAGTAGATTTTGGAGTTTAATTGGAGTGGGAGATTGGATTAGACGTATTGTAAAGACATCGTATGAAGAATATAATTGGTAAAGTTTTTGTGCTTTTCATTATGAGTAGCTAAAACCCCTATTCTTGAGGGTGTGATGATGTGAATAAATTCTCAAATTAACTTATGGGTTAGTAATTACTGACTTTATTGCTGTTTTAAAGTGGGTTTGATTGATAATTGAGTTTTAAATTCATGAATTGTAGTCATGCATTTCTAATTTAGTATTCCTTACTTGCTTGAGAAGGAGGTTTTGGAATTAAGATTATCAATTGATAATTGTAGTGATTGGGTTGTTATGGGTTTAGCTCGAGAGAGCGAATCTTACTTCGATCCTACTTATCTAGCTCGAGAGAGTAAGTCAATTAAGGTTTTGGGCTGTTTATAACTACTTTGCTTGTTAAGATTTGAGAGAACTCGCTTGGTTCATAATAGTTGATCGAGAGATAGCTATTGCATCTAAATCTTAGCCTACCCACTATGAAGAAGCGATTGTCAATAATTCGTAATAACCTATATAGTTAGTTTGGCAATTAATTGTTCATATCCCAATGGATTCCCCTCTACTAGATTACTCTTTTTTTTTGTAGTTGTTTCTAGGTAATTCCAGTCCCCCATTTGACACTTGTGTCATCCCTAAAGATTTACTTTAAATTCTCCGATAATATCCCATTCCCACAATTGTTTAGAACACACCTTTTACTTCGTGATTGAATTCAATATTGTATCACTCCCTGTGGGATCGACCCCAACTCTTTGTTGCGTTTATACTAGATTGCGATCGTCTACACTTACTATTGAATGAAGTGTAGTTGAGCGTTATCACCTATACTCTAGATGTGATCAGCACTCGAGAACGATTGAGAACCCCAAGCGAACCCTTGGCCTGGCTCAACTCTTAGCGAAAGACTTACTCAATAATAAGAAATCTCAAAACAAAATCAACTCATTCGATATCATAAATAAAATAATTTACTCAGTATACTCAAATGAACATAAGTGCTCAACTCACATTCTTTAAAACATCAACAAGGTAAATGAGAAAAAGACTTCTCAACTACTACTGTCTCTTTATGAAGCCTCTAATAATTATGATGGAAGTCGGGACAAGACACATGACATCCTAATACGACTGAAAGTAAATATGAGAATCCTCCAGAAGCAAGGAGGGTCACCCAAGAAACTCTAGAACTGCAAGTGGTATCAACGGAGCGCTTGTTGATGACCCTGGTTACCTCTATCTGCATCATGAAAGATGCAGGCCAAATGGTGTCAGTACATGGAATGTACGAGCATTCAAGGGGAACTCTAAAGCACAAAAATAAGCTTGAACTGATAAAAATGAAGAAACATACTCACCTCATCTCAACTCAAGAATCCTCCAAGATACTCAAAGAAATTCAAACTCATAAATAGTCAACTCAGTTCAATATAAAACCAACAATAAATATGCATTATAAAAGAAATCTTTTAAAATAGTAGATAATAACTCAATGTATTTAAAAATACAATAATAATTATTTTAGTCTTATTTGGGAGATTCTATAATCGACAACCATCACTATGCGCTATGTGCTGATACAATGTCCTGCCCACGCTAGCAGAATAGTCATATACGTTGCCGGAGAATAAGGCATCCTCAACTAAGTATATCCACTGAGCTATGCGTAGAAACTAATAACGAATCATCTAAAAAGTATGACCCTTTAACCATGTTGGCATACATGGTTTATAAGGGCTTTGAGTTGTCTGAACTCGTCCCCATATCGGTGCTAACTACTACTCCCAATAACATAACTCATGCTATTATGTTTTAAAACATTTCCTCATCCTCAACTTTGAGATTATTACTCAAAGATTCTCTTAAAAGAGATTATGCTCAAAAACTACTCCTAACTCATTTAGAAATCAAGGTTTCCTCTCCTGTTTAATATAAAACATTTACAAATTGGGAATACTTAGTTCCCTTATATTCATTTTGAAAATATTTGATAAGACTATAGGCACGGAGATGGAAGTCAATATCACCGGACCCTACATTTAATAAGAATATAGGTAAGAGTATGCGTTAGTAGAATAATGTACTAAATATGATAGCTAGCATAAATCAGCAACATAAGCATAATAAAGCCACTGGTCAACATAAGACATATATCATAATCACAAGAGATAATCAACATAAGGCATAGGCTATAGACATAAGATACAATAATATAAATAATAAGCATAAGATGTAACAACATAGTCATAGGTATAATCAATGCATCTAGATCAACACAATGTAAGAGAAACACTTCATAAGTAACCTCAAAGCATGATTGTGCAATGCATGGATAGAAACCCATAAATCTCATCCACACTAAGCAAACCAATTTAGGCCCTCATTCATATTCATCATCTTTTGATCTCATCCTTAGCTTATTTCTCATAGACAAGGGAACATTCACCTTTATTCAAACATATCAAGGAAACCAACTATAGCAACAACCAAACTAGGCATACATCATACAAATAGTCCTCATATGAAAACATACTTACAATACTTCCTTGAAGTAACCTTAGTTCATTATTCATGTTCATATTCTTGTTGTGGGAATAAACCTTAACCGACATAGACCATGTGAGCTTACCATGGAATCCGGTGTTACCCACAATGAAAAGGGTTATCCTAGTTGCATAAGGTAGAACCATACTCTTAACTTAGGTGGATCCATTAGCTAAGTGACCCTTAGGGGAACATTGTTTATGGGATAAGGAGATTGTTACTAGATACCCAACCTGTACTATCGTGAGGGCATCCATCTCAAGAGATTGCTTCTAGAAACCCGACCTCAACTAATGTAAGGGCTTCCATCTCTTATCACTATCTACTCGGTGCTAAGCATTATTTCCCACAGAGTTCTCATTAATTCTTGACTTAATTCATATTTATGAAAGAATGTCTTGACCCTTAATCCAACATAATTCATAGGATAACTTTTAGATCATGCGTGCGAATAACCTTTCACCGTCCATGTTTGCATATAGATTCAATCGGTGAGAAAACCTTTCAACCTTAGAATCATCATATTATGAAAAAACCTTTCACATCATATCATATTCATGCATAAGTGTGTATATGAGAGTATTCTTTCAACAACACAAGAACTATATCATAATCATAGACACTCCACTCTCAAAGTATACTCATGGCATTTACATAGATTTCATGAAAACATGCATAATCTCATCAACTTGCCCTTTCAAGGTTCAAAGATTACTTTCAACCAACACATCTAGAATTTAAGCATTAGACATGGATATCAACATATTTCAAGTAACCCAATCACTACAAGCATATTCCCATAACATTCCTCTTTGATCAACAAATGCAGATCACAAGATCATTATTGGTAAATATGGAGATTTCATAATAACATGCATACCTTCATAATATAGGTCATGTGGGTAAATCCTTCCACTACAATCTTATCCACCATTCATCAAACACATGAGCTTCACTCTCAAATCTTTAACCTCTATAGTTCATCATATTTGCTTTACTCTCAAAGCCTTAGCAATTTTCATTCATAATTACAAGCCTTACACTCAAAGCCTTAGAATTCATCATCTATGACTACAAGCTTTACTCTCAAGCAATAATTCTCATAAATATATCATATACTTAGGTCTCAAGGTATGCTACCCACATGCTTCATGCTTAATCAATTCTAATAATATATCTTCATATGTACTCAATCTTAACACTACTAATCATGATTCATCATATAAGCCCTAATCTAATCAATTCATGTTTACAATCTTTACTTTTAAGCAATTCATATCTAGGTGTTCTAATCTCAAGAAATTCATAAAGAAATTCATTAATCTTAGAAGGTCACATCTAAGCCCACAATTTCCCCTTTCGTGGCATAAAACCAAACTATATCAATTTCACCCTAGAATCTTAGGTTAATCAAGAATACATGTATAGCCATACTAAAATAATGTAATTCCATCATAAACAATCATAAACGATGATAAGAAATCACAATTCATTCTATTGGATCATAACACATAATATTAGAAGAAACCCTAGATTGACTTGGGGAATTCTTCTTCTAAATTTGGGAAAACATGGGGGCTTAGATATACCGTGAGTTTATGCTATTTTTGATACGTTTCACTTAGAATTTGTGTGTATCTTGAGCCATTTTGTTATTAAGAATAAAGTGTTGTGTGTAATTTTTGCAGAAAATAGGCTTGGATGCGGTTGATGAATATGTGAGCTGAAAAGTGCAAAAGTGACCACCCATGGAGCCACCCACAGACCGTAGGTCTAACGACGGACCGTGGATGGGCTGTCGTAGGTCCTGGTCTGGGGTTGAAGTTTCAGTACTCAGTCCATGGAATGCCACAATAGACCGTAGTCCAGTCCACAGACTGTAGGTGATGCATCGTAGATGGAACATCAGGGAAGTCTGACCAAGTATGGAACTACGGAGCAGTCGACGGACTGTAGGTCGACCCACAGTCAGTCCTGCACGTTCGTCATCGATGATATGAGAGTTGAAGGTTCCAGTACCTGATGAAAGTTTGTAAGTGTTGAACCATGGAGGGTGACCTATGAATCGTAGGTCGACCCACGGTCCGTAGGTCGTGCCATCGACAGAAGTCGCGCTCCAATAATTTATTTCCTTATTTTGTTTCCTGTTTTATTTAGGACTTGTTTTCTATGAATAGGAGTTATAAACCTCATTTTTGGAGCTTAGACATTATTGTAAACTTCTAGTTTTTAGTGTTTTGGGAATTAACTTGCAAACTTTAGTAATTTGATTTCCAGAATTCATTTAATACAATTTTCACTTTGAATTTCAATTCAAGATTTCAGGTTTCGTCAATTCTACTTGTAAGTTCATAAATTCTTCTTATCTTATTATGAATTGTGAACTATCAAGCATGAGTAGCTAAATCCACAACTAGGGTTGTGGGAACCATGAATAATTAACAAAGTATGAATAATAATTAAGTAATTCTTGAATAGTGTTTATGCATATATTGTTAGTCCTTTCGTTTCTAAATATTTTTAACGTTGGCCAACATTAGAACTCGCCTCATTCCTACTTGCCAGACCAAGGAGGTAATGAATGAGAAAAGGATTAAACAACAGAGATTTAGTGGATGCTATCTAATAGTCTAGTGGTAATTGGCGTGAGGGTGAAAAGTAAACCATACATTGATGTAATGACTAATCTCGGGTAAAAGGTAAGGGTTAGTAAATCATACACTCATAGCCGGACAAAGGTGTGTAGTGAAATTCCTTATTTGGAGGACCAATCACTTAGGGATACCCAACTTACCAACTTTGCAAGTTAAATACTAGGAAATGAATACTATTATTAGGATTACTGTGTTAAGAGCTTATGGGGAATACATATACCCTAGTTTCTCTCTCATATTGATAACACAAAGTTTGAATCTTGCTTACTTATTACTTAATCAACAATCAGTTACTTGCTTACAATTCCTCCTCCCTCTTGTTTCCTTTTCTCTGAAATAGTTTGACTAAACATAGATAATAGTGAGTTAAGTTTAATTTTGAACCATATTCCTGGTGGGATCGACCCCAACCTACAAGTTGGGTTCTTTATTTGACAACGATCGCTTATGCTTCTTTAATAGAGGTGTAATTTGAGTGTATCAAATATTGGCACCACTACCGGGGAATAAGGCTTTTAGATTAAGTTAACTACATTATTGAACTTTAGTCAAGTATTTCTTATTTTTACGTTTTTCTTTTGTATTTGTATTCTACAGGTTTCTACTCTAGTGTATGCCAAGTACACTGAGTCGAGGCGAACCTTTGACCCCCTACGATCCATAATTGAATAAGACTTTGAGGAGAATGAATACTAAGAGTACTAAACAATCCAATCAGAGAGGGTCTAGGTGATGGAGTTGATGTGGGTGCTCAGATTCTTGGTGGTAATCAGGTTCATGGTGGTAATCTACTCAAAAATAAAGAAAGGGTGCAGGATCCGCCACCACTAAGGCTTCGTGATAACTATCGGGTTGACTACAATATAGTTGAATCCGAAGGGCCCATTATTCTTCCTCCTCTACCTCTAGGGCATACATTTGTGGTACTAGCAATCTGATGCAAATGCTTACAACACGAAGGTTGTTTTCAAGTCTAGCTTTGGAAGATCCACATGGTCACATGGCTAAATTGAGAAGTATCTATAAGACTTGTGTGGGGCGACCGAAATTGGATATAGATATCATAGGTTTGAGAGTATTCCCTTTGTCATTGACTAGTGATGCTGCGGTGTGGTTTCCTGAGCTTCCATACAATTCGATTCATATATGGGACCAATTGCATAAGGTGTTCATGGAGAAGTACTTTCCGGTGTCTAAGAAGCTAAATCACAAGAATAAACTAAATAACTTTGTAGCATTACCTGGCGAGTCTGTAAGCAGTTCATGAGATAGGTTCACTGCGTTCATCATAAGTGTTCCGAATCACCGCATTGATGATGATTCACTGAAGGAGTACTTATACAGAGGACAGGATGAAAATGGAAAGGTCGTGCTAGATACTATTGCTGGAGGATCATATGGTGAGTGCACTTTTGAGGAGATCACTGAAAAATTGCAGAACATTTCCCAAAATAATAAGGCATGGAGCACTAAAAAGGCTAATACTAGAAGGAACACGTTCGCAGTCCAAACTGCACCAAATCAAGCAAATGATAATGTGCGTGAAAAGATGGCTCAAATGCAAACAGAAGTGGGCTTAGTATTAAAACATGTGAGTGGAAATGCAGAAAAAGTGAATGCTATAAACTACCTTACTAGAACTCCATGACCACCAGTTGAGGAATGTTACTATGAGGAGTATGCTTATTTGGTTGATAATCATATGGGGGGTTTCCAAACCAACGCCCAAGGTTCTAACTCGGATAATGCGTGCCAAGGTCAAGGAAACCAAGGTCAAGGAAACAAAGGTCAGAACTATGGCAACTACAACCATGAGGGAAACTATGTTCGGGATTGGAACTACAATCGTGATACCAACTACAACCGGAAAAACTATGGCAACAGGAATGATCAAGTTGGGCCCTATGTTCCACCTGGTAGAGAATTTGGTAATAAAGAGGCTGGTGCTAGTATATCGCACATTGAGGATATGATGCAAAAGATGAGGAAGAGGTTTGATGCTACTGATGAAAATGTGAAAGAGATGCGTACTGAGTTGTCTGGGATAAGTCAGAAAGTTGATGCCCATGCATTGTCGATCAAGAAACTTGAGCAGCAGTTTAATCAGTTGTCCGCTATTGTGAATCCACGCCAACTGGGCACACTTCCCAGCAACACCATCCAGAATTTGAAAAATGATGGGTATTGTATGGCAATCACGACTTGTGGAGGAAAATAAACTATTGATCCCCCATACCGTCTGATGTTGAAATGGTAGAAAAAGATGAGGATGAGTTGGAGGTTACTGGAGAGACGAAAAATGTTTCAGGAAAAGAGGCTAAGTTGATTCAAAAAGTTGTACCCATGCTTAGACCTCCACCTCCCTTCCCACAAAGGTTAGTGCGAAAGACTGAAGAAGGAAAATACCGCAGGTTCATAACTATGTTGAAACAACTTTCCATCAATGTCTCATTGATAGAAGCTTTGGAGCAAATACCTGGGTATGAAAAATTCATGAAGGACTTGGTGACTAAAAGGAGGGCTGTCAGTTTTGAGAATGATGAGAGGTTGCAACATTGTAGTGTCATTTCTATGAGGTCACTGGTGCAAAGGAAAGAGGATAGTGGAGCTTTCACTATTACATGTACCATTGGTAAGTTGCACTTTGCAAAGGCCTTGTGTGATTTGGGTGCCAACATTAATTTGATGCCATTGTCGATTTATAAGAAGTTGGGTTTAGGAGCTCCAAAACTGACTGCGATGCATTTACTTATGGCTGTAGAACTGTGAAGAAGCCCATTAGAGTGGTCCAAGATGTCCTTATGAATGTGGAGTCATTCATATTTTTGGTAGACATTGTGATACTTGATTGTGAGGTTTACTTTGAGGTTCCTAACATTTTAGGGAGACCATTCCTCGCTACTGGGCGTGCCTTGGTTGATATGAAGAGAGGGCATATGAAGTTCTGACTGAATAAGGAGGAGGTGACCTTTAACATCTGTAGGTCTATGAAGTAGGAAAGTGATCTTAAATAGGTTTTTGTGGTGAGTCACATTGTGGGACAAGATTCTGTAACGTTTAGTAAGGAGAAGTTAGGTGTAGCCTTGTGCAAGGAGAAAAAGCACCATGATCAAAAGACTGAAAAGCGTGAATTTGCTCCCGGTGATCTGGTATTGTTATTTAACTCAAGGTTGAGCTAGTTTCTAGAAGAATCAAGTCCAAGTGGACCGGACCAGTCAGAGTGACCAAAGTGTGCCCACATGGAGCGGTTGAGCTCGAGAAATGGAAGGGGACAAGGTTCAAGGCCGACCAGTTGAGGATAAAAAGCTACATGGGGAATTCTGAGAGTGTTAATGCAGTGATAGAGTCTTGGCACCTTGATGAAGTCTGAGTAATCAAGGAGTCTGTGTCGTGCCGCGATGTTAAATCATGCGATGCTTGGGAGGCAACCCAATATGTACAATCTAGCCAACTATAGGAGTTTCTTTTTGATATAGAAATTTTCTTCTTTGTTTTTTATTTTGTAGTTCTTTAGATAGGTGTTTATTTTTCCGTTTAGTGTTTGGCTAGATATATAATAGTGTCTGTGTCTAATAATTGTCCAGAAAATGTAAAAAGAAAGTCCTAATGGTTGCTATGTGTGTAGGGACGAAAAGGCAAAATTTGCAAAAAATAATTGTGCAGTTGTCTACGGGCCCTATCAATGGTCCGTTGGTCAATACACGGACCGTGGATGGCGTCCGTTGATCCCAGGTAAGTTTTCTAATTTTTCTAAGTGTTAGAGTGACCTACGGACCACACCTACGGTCCGTAGGTCGCCCATAGACCGTCGACGGGGTTTCGTGAGTCCAATTAAGGGTTCTACCTGACCCGACCTGGACCCCTCTTTTATAAAACCTTTCATTTTTAAAACATGCCACACTTCCATAATTCCCTCCGTACTATTTTTAACCCTCCATATATCCATTTTTTCATCCTTTAATAACCCATCAAATCATCCCTCACTAATCTACAATCAAATTCCAAATCCCATATCTCCCCTCTCTCCCTAATTACTTCCATTTTCTTCGCCAATGATTCCAAGGTCCGGGTTCAATGTTCAACGCTAGCAGAGGTTCAGGGACTTTCATTTGACTAACACACTCACCAACTTCGATTATTTGTAAGGTAAATGATTTCACCCTAACTTTAAATTCATTGTTCATTGTTTCAATCATGAAATCACGAGTTGAACTTGACCTTGGGTTGTTAATCTCTTATTTTAATGCTAAAATATAGTTTACAAACACCCTTGGAATGTTGGTGTGTGATTGTGTAAGTAAATTCAACCAAATCTGTAAGTTGTTAGGTATAATTGGATGTTTTAACTTAGGGTTTCATTATTTTGGTTGTGTTAAAAGTTAAACTGTGTGTAAACTAGAAGCCTAAGGATGCTGAACTACCGAATAATGTATTGAAATGCATGTTTAGACTTAAATTGAGTCTATACTTGATGAGGAGAGGAGACAACAACAGGCCCGTGCGGTTGATGTAGGCTTATTTGGCATTTCGAGCACTACTGATGGTCCTCCCATGGTTGGTGAAGGCACTACTGATGGAATCCCTAGTGTTGATACAGTCGGCTCCGGGAAACCAAACCCATCCGCTTCTTGAGGGGTCTTTGACACATTTGCACCACTGGTTTGCTTCCCCCTATGCTTTACTTTTTATTTTTGTGCATTGAGGGAAATTTCACCTTATTTTGTTCGGGGTGGGGTAAATTGATTGTGATTGATAGGGTGAAGTATGAGTAACTCAACTCATAATCCTCCTTTGGGGTTTTCTTGCCTTTGTTCTTTTCCCCCAAGGGACTGTTTACTTTTATGTTTAACCGACATGTTTAGGATATTGTATGTGTAGAAGTAAGTAGAAAAGTGAAAACATGATGGCATGAAAGAAAAGCATGAAACTGATACCCGTCCAATATTTGTGAAATGTGCTAGATCTATAGGCTAAATGAGTTGAATGTGATTGGATCTTCATATGACATGATAAGGAACTAGTATGATGGCATGACTTGAGATAAAACTTGAACTGGGTAATTCAATAATCTGATAATGGAAACAATGTACCAATTATTTGTGAAAAAAGTTTAAATGTTCATATAGTGTGTGCCAATCTAGAACTTGCCTCGTTTGTCCTGCTCAGATAATCTAGGGTAGAAGTTGGGAAATGATAATATGCCCTTGTTCAAATAAGCCCTTGTTCAAATAAGCCCACTCAAGCGTAAAATGATTAAACCAAAAGAAATAAATGTTCCCTTTGATCCAAATGTTTGAGTGTAATGTTGACCACTTCTTTCAATACACCTAATTCACCTTCCCTAAAATAATTGTCTTGGCCCCGGTCCCTCCTTGGACATGTGCACCTTAAATTAGGCCAAAAGATTAAGTTGATGGTGCCTAATTCAAAAAATTACCTTGATCTTGGCCCTGGTCCGATATCGGATATTGTGTACCTCAACTCATGCAAAATACATAAGTTGAGGGTGGCTATGAAAAAGGAAATCGAAAGAAAAAAGGTATGAAAAGAGTTTTGTGTTGAAGAGAGAAAAAGAAAAGAAAAGATATAAAAAGATGTGACTTTATTCACAAGAATAAAAAAAATGAAGTAAAAGAAAAAGAAGAAAAGTGAACAAAAATGAGCTATAAAGTCAAAAGTCACATCTGTAATGAGGAGAGTCAAGGGAAAGAAAAGAAAATGAAAAGATGTCCAGAATTGGTTGAGGAAAGAAGTAAAAAGCCAATGTAATGTCAAGGAGGGCAGAAAGTCACTAAAATGTACAAAAATGTACCGTACCTCACCCTAAGCCTATGTTACAAGCTAAGAAAGTCGTATAGTGATCCTAGCAATTAGTTTTGAGAGTCTAAGTAGTGAAAATAAGGGCAAGCCTGTGGTATTGAGGACTAACTGTACTTGGAAGTCACTTCTGAGCTAAGTGTTGAATGAATCCGTAAACTTGAAATTCATATCTCTTTTGTGTGAAAAATGATTTCTTTTGAAGTGAGGGTAGTAGTTACATTGTTGGAAAGTTGGTACCTTGGTGACTGTGGAAGGTGTATGTTTTGGTGTCTATTAGTCGATCTATGTCATGTTTTGATCCACATGAGTTAGCTTGTTGAGTCTAGATAAAAAGATTTGTAATAATGTGATGGAATTGATTGAGAAAGCCATGTGATTGCTTGAGTTTGTATCTCTGCTTCTACATAGGTGTCGTTTAGATTGTTAGTGTGTCGCTTGAGGACAAGCAACAAGTCTAAGTTGAGGGTGTTGATATATCATGAGTTTACGATATTTTTGATACGTTTCACTTAGAATTTGTGTGTCTTGAGCCATTTTGATATTAGGAATAATGTGTTATGTGTAGTTTTTGCAGAAAATAGGCTTGGATACGGTTGATGAATATGCGAGCTGAAAAATGCAGAAGTGACCACCTACGGAGCCACCCACGGACCGTGGATGGGCTGTCGTAGGTCCTGGTCTGGGGGTTGAAGTTTCAGTACTTAGTCCACGGAATGCCACGACAGACAGCAGTCCAGTCTACAGACTGTAGGTGATGCACTGTAGATAGAAAATCAGGGAAGTCTAACCAAGTGTGTAACTACAGAGCAGTCGACAGATCGTAGGTCATAGTCTGTCCTGCACGTTTGTCATTGATGATAAAAGAGTTGAAGGTTCCAATACCTGATGAAAGTTTCTAAGTGTTGAACCACAGAGGGTGATGTAAGATCCCGTAATTTTTCTCTAATCGTGCATAATATATGTGGCGTAGTATGGCATGGTTATATGAGGTGTATATGACTTTGTATCGTACATTGGAGATTAAGATTGCAAGTAGGTGGCAATATCAAGGAACTAAACTAAAGTTTTAGGTCAAAGGGACCCCTCAAACAAAGTTCATGATAAAAGAAATGGCTCGGGTAGAACTTCGCCTGTTTGAAAGGTTTAACTTGTTCCATACCTTGTGGATAAGCCTATGAGTGTAAAACATGCTAAGAATAGTGTGTTATGAGGTATTATAATAGCACAAGGGTTGTTTGTTAAGTTTGGAAGTCAAGAAAATTAGTGAAACTAAAGTCGGCAAAAGTTATCGAAGTTTCTCTAATAATATTTTCTTAACTTTGGGTCAAATGTCTTGGATGTTTTCTCCCAATATACAAAGAGTTAGAAGGCCTATCAACCATTAAATCTAAGGCCTACGAGTCTAGTTTGCAACGCACAAAACCCCGTATCCAACCGACATCGGAGTAAAAAGTTATGAGGGTTTTACTACAGACTGCCAGGGCAGAATCCGGGTCGGGTAAAAAATGTGGTATGTCGGCTTACTCAACGTTTTAAGCTATAAAAACATTTCATTTTACTTACAAACCAGAAAGAAAGCTTAAGAGAGGGTTCCTATGGAGTACTTGCATGATGAAGATCAGTTTTTGACGATTTCTACCATTAAAGATTACCCCCGTGCCTAGAAATGTGATCTCTACACGTGGCAATCGTTTTCCCCTTCTATTAGCTGCGTTTGGAGCAAGTTTTGAAGATGTAAATTTGTAGTTTTTGGTGTTTATTCAAGGTTTACAGTTGTTTAACTAAGGTAATTATCTCGTGACTCTTTTATGATTGTTTTTATGAAGTTCTAAGGACATTTCGTCAAGTTGAGGCCATTTGGCAAATCTGTCGATTTAAGAACAATTATGAACTGTTTATAGGTGTGTACCAGCTGTGTATATATAGTGTTTGCAAAGTTTAGGACGTAAGGAACAACTTTTGTGAAGAAGCTATGGCCATTCGAGCGTTCATTGAAAAGGTATGTTAAGGCGAAGCTACGTCCCTCATTTTAGCACCACTCCTGGGAAATTCCTAAAACGCCGAATGTGATATTTTGCTATTCTCTTGCTAGAAAGACCTTCAGTGAAAGGTATTGGGATCTCAGCTGAATTATTTTCATAAATCTGTTATTTTGATATTTCACTCGTTCGGAAAAATAGAGTGCTCGACATCTACATGTCATTTTATCAGTTTCCTAGATTATATGTCCAAACATATGAATTCGTATTCTTCCTTTGGTGATGTGAATTAAAATTTCACGTGAGACCCTTACTACTTGTGACCAGCCCTCTTTCTCCACTAAGGTTATTATTAAAGAAAAGATTTAAAGTAGCTAAATTCTCTAAATGTGATTAAGGTTGATGGACAAAAGATTGAAGCAGTGATGACTTGGCCAAGGCCCTTGAATGCGACGGAGGTTCACATCTTTTTAGACTTGGCGGGGTATTACCGAAGGTTTGTGGAGGGATTCTCTTCTATTTCTGCACCACTAACAAAATTGACACATAAGGCAACGATGTTTTAGTGGACCGAGGCATGCGAGCAGAGCTTTCATGAACTCAGAAAAAGGCTTGCCACTGCACCTGTCCTAACTCTTCCAGATGGTAATGAGGGCTATGTTGTTGATTGTGATACCTCAAGAATTGGCTTAGGTTGTGTTGTTATGCAGCATGGTAAGGTTATTGCATACGCCTCTAGACAGTTGCAGAAGCATGAGCAGAATTATCCTACACAAGTTCTTGAGTTGGCTGCAGTTGTCTTTGCCCTAAAAATTTGGCGACATTATCTATACGGGGTTCATAGAGATGTGTTCACCGATCACCAGAGCCTTCAGTATTTATTTAAGCAGAGGGAGTTGAACCTACGACAAAGGAGATGGCTAGAATTATTAAAGGACTACAATGTTGACATTTTATATCATCCCGACAAAGCTAATGTTGTTGCTGATGCGCTCAGCAGGAAGTCCATAGGTAATCTAAGTCATGTTGAAGCTGATAAGGCTGGAATTACAAAAGACATATGCTAGCTAGTTAATTTGCAAGTATGCTTGGTAGATGCAGGAGGCGGAGGTGTTGTCGTTAAGAATATGGCAGAAACTTCCTTTGTGACTGAAGTGAAAAGGCGGCAACATGAAGATCCCGAGCTTAGGAAATTGAGGGAAAAGATTCCACAGCAGCAACACCCTTATTTGAGCTAACTGGAGATGGAGTCCTTAGATCCCAGGGTCGCGTATGTGTATCGGTAGTTGGGAAGCTCCGTACAAATATTCTTTAAGAGGCCCATTATTCTAGATATGCATCTCACCCTGGAGCGACGAAGATGTATCAGGACCTTCGACAGATCTATTGGTGAAATGGCATGAAAAATGATATTGCGGAGATGGTAGTTGAATGTCCCAACTGTCAACAAGTTAAAGTAGAGCATCAGAGGCCTGGAGGGAAATGGGATATGATAAATATGGACTTCATCACTGGTTTGCCTCGCACTCCACGAAGGTTTGATTCCATTTGGGTAATTATCGATACACTAACAAAATCTGCTTATTTCTAGCCAGTTAGGATGACATATTCAGTTGAAGATTATGCTAGGCTTTACATTCAGGAGATTGTTTGCCTTCACGGAGTTCTATTATCTATTATCTCAGATCGATGAGCTCAATTTACAGCACATTTTTGGAGATCGTTTCAGAAAGGTCTAGGCACTCAGGTAAATCTTAGCACCGCTTTTCATCCACAAACTGATGGACAGACAGAACGTACTATTCAGATGGTTGAGGATATGTTAAGTGCTTATGTGTTGGATTTTAAAGAAAGTTGGGATCAATATCTACCTCTTATCGAGTTCGCTTATAATAAGAACTTTCAAGCTAGTATTCAGATGGCCCCTTACGAAGCAATATACGGGCGTAAATGTAGGTCCCCAATCGGTTGGTTCGAGCTCGGGGAAGCAGATTTTCTAGGTCCCAATCTAGTCCAACAAGCGATTGAAAAGGTTAAGCTTATTAAAAATGGGCTTCATACAACACAATGTCGACAAAAGTTTTATGTAGATGTTCGCCGACGGAACTTAGAGTTTGAGGTAGAAGATTGGGTTTTCCTGAAAGTATCGCCTATGAAGGGCATCATGTGATTCGGAAATAAAGGGAAGCTCAGTCTTAGGTACGTTGGACCGTATAAGATTATTTGAAATATCGGTATGGTGGCATACGAGCTTGATTTGCCTTCAGAATTGGAAGCAGTTCATCCTGTATTTCATGTTTCTATGTTGCAGAAGTGCATTGGAGA
>JAJOOF010003727.1:0-69386 GCA_029582545.1 Solanum lignicaule
TATTACTATATAAGAAGAGTAGTAATTATATAGTAATTTTTCAAATAATATATGTTATTCCCTTCGTCTTAATTATAGAATTCGCGTAAAATTTTGAGAGTTAATCGAATTTGTGATATTTTTAATTTATTTTTTAGTACTATTTAAAAAGGAAAAAATTAAAATATAATGAAAGAGGAGTGTATAAAAGTAGGTGGGCCATCTTCAAAAACCAAATATAAAAGTAGGTGGGCTATCTTGGTGCCACGTGTCGACTTCTTATGGTGCCACGTGTCGAAAGAAGAGTGAATTTTATTCACTCTTCTTATATAGTAATATAGTAATAATGTATAGTATCTCTAAATATTTAAAATAAGTATGTATTAAAAAAAATATTCTACAAGAAGCATATTTGAACATGTAAACAAAATATTTTTGGGGAAATTTAAGCAAACTTATTTACACAAAAAAGTAAATAATTAATACATGTTGGACATAGCTTCCTGCAACATAGTTTTGAAGGTTTGATGACTTTTTGAATTATCATTGCTTTGAGACCTAAATAATTAGCCAAAAAATAAAATAAAATAGTTATTTTTAATGAATGTAGGTCTCACGTTTATTCTCTAAGTGAATATATCAAAATTTAAAATTCTCTACATCTGAATATAAATATAAATATATATATATATATATATATATATATATATATATATATTATACCGTGCTATAAATATTATATAGTATAAAATAAAAATATTAAAAATTAACGATGATTAGTGATGATGATAGCGGACAGTTATTGATAACAATCATGAATTGTTAAGAGTTGTGCACTAGTTGTGCAGTATCTGTGGCGGATAAGGGTGGTGAGTGGTGATAAAGGTAGTTGGTGTCGAAAATTGACAATGGTATTATAATGCTCCAAATTACATACAAACAATTGAGAAAGAAATGATCTTACATTGTGAAATCGAAAAAAATAATAGAAAATGAAAGAGTGAAAACTTGACAGAAGATCAGTTGAAAGTGCTTAAAAATGAATATAACATTAAGCGGTCCTAAAGATCTTATTTATAGTGCTCAGAACTTAATTCTACTCTATCTGTAAATTAATTTTTCAAGCTTTAATTACCGAATAACTAATTGTATTAATTAGGTATAATAAATGATATTGACTGGAGTTGAATCGAAAAGTTTAATATTTAGGTACGGCAAATTTCATTGATTAGGGGCATATCTAGAATTTCACTGTATTAAATTTCTCACGCACACATATTTTTAATTTATTTTACTTTAAATATTTTGTATACAAATATATAGTCGCATTTTGAGAGAGTATTGAATTCTTAACCCTTACTCCCTCCATTTTAATTTGTTAGTTTTATTTTTTTAATAATCATGGAGGAAAATTAGAAAAATACTATTTCTGAAAAATAAAAAATGTCTGATTTTATGATATGGTACATTTCACAGCCTAAACCATCGTGAAAGACACCCACACTAAACCCCAATGGGAGAACCAATTACTCAAGCCAGCCCAAAAAAAATTAAATATCTAAATAATAGTTTCATCAATTAAATAAAGTTTCTTAACTAAAATTCATTATAAAAAAACGTTTGCGAAAATATTTTCCCTAGAATCGAAAAGTCGTGTTACCAGAACATCTACATAGTCTAGATTACGGGGATGCAACCCCAAAATAAAAGGAGTCTAAGTTCAAACGGTGAACTAGAAAGAGAATATAAATCCACAACAACCTAAAAGAAGCATCTCACCCTTGGATTCAGGGAACATTGGATTCACATGTGAGATTGTGTGGCGATCACTGGAATATGTCTTATAATCAACAAAGAAAGAACAAGTGCAATATCAGTACATAAAAATGATAGTATAATGGTAGGATCATAATCTAGCTCCCGATATATAAAATATGAACAAGCAACTATAACTCAGTAAACAAGGACAACACATAGGTAACTCATGTCAGTGAACATACACATGACTCTCAGTCATCAACCTGACTTAACCACTACCAAAAACATGTCCAGCATCACAACAATTAAATAAGCCCGGTTCAATCATGAAACCAACACACAATAAATCAATCAACCATATACCAGGCATGGTACATGAGCCAACAATAATGAAACTTGTACAAGGCCTAGTACCCAAGCCAACTATTAGATTCCCAGTACTAAGTGTTATACCTAAGACAATCGATTATTTGTACTAGTTGTTGTGCCCGAGCCAACCGAAATCAAAGACAACACATAAATGACAATCATAATGATTACAACCACGCTTGTAAGACCACAAGTAGTTAAGACAAGTTTATTGCACATGATTGACAACAAGATATCATATTACATTCATCATTTTTTCTCCCTAATCACGTATTGTACAAGCAATAAAAAGATACAGTTAACATGCACACATAACGTAGATTGGAAATCAATTCACGCAAACCTTGAATCAAGTTTGAATACTCTATTGAACCTCAAGTCTTCCCCTTCTGTAAAGTTTCAGCTTGCTCTTGGTCTAAAACAATAATACAACACCAAACCAGCCTCACTTGGCCTAAACATTCTTGGATTATAACTTAATCTCAAACCCCAGACCAATTTCATGGTCATTTCACCCAAACCATGCCACGAACTGAAATCGTGACATGATGGCGCCTACTATAACTCCGCAGTAGGCAAGCCTAAATCCAAAGCAAAAGACAATAATCTATTGAAAATGTATAATGGAAAGTAGAAATAGAGATACATAATAGGGCCTATGGAATAGTTATGTAAATTTAATACAAAATATTAAAAATGTGCCTACGTACGACCGAGAAACACAAACTATACATAAGATCCCCAGACCTGGTGTCACTGGTATAAAAGTATCTAAGTACAAAATGGACTATATGGATCAAGTTTTTTCTAATAAATTTACAAAATACATAGAAAGGTACGAAATAAAGAAAAGAAACAAGTCTTAGAACACCAAGAGCTCACCACGATCCAAGTCTGCGATGACCACATGAGATTCAACGCTCAGTATGGGTGGCTCGTATTACAAGCTGCATTAGGAAAATGTGCAGAAGTGTATTATGAGTACCAAATTACTGGGTACTTAGTATGTATATGTAACAACCCTTTTCAATCATTACGGGTAGACTAATGGTGAATGATTTGGATAAAAAAACCTTTTGGGTAGTGACTTGAAAATCTTAGGCTACGCCATTCTTAGGTGAAATCTGAGTAAGGTGTGGTCTAGGACGACCTGAAAATGATTTAAGTGTCATGTCTAAGCTCGTATCATGTTTTGTAGTAGCTAAGACGTTAAGGAATTCATAAGGCATTTTGGAAGTGAATTTGGGTATGTAGAACTCTCGTAACAGACATGGAGTGAAGGGGTTAATATAGAACGTCAATGTTCAAAGGTGTGTTGTGAAATTGGAGATTTGGGGAGGATTCTAAGTATCAGCCTCCATACAATCCGCAATAGCGGGTGTCATGCTACTATATATACCAGGGTAAATTAATCCCCGCTCTAGTGGGTGGGTTGCTATGTAAACGCCGCTATAGCGGGTCGGGCCACTATAGCGGATTAGTTGGGTTATTGTGCAAAAAAAATCTCAAAACTTGTATTTTGATTATTAAGCCATAGAATACTCTTGGGGGAAGGTTTTGACTTGAATTAATGGTAGGAAAATCCCTTGATGGTGTAGAATAATCATGAAATTCACTTAGGGCTAGGATTAAATAATAACTCGGGCTTAATTAGGCCATTGTTTGTTAATTGTTGTATTTTATTATTGTTTTAGACCAAGAACAAGTCAAGGCATTACTAGAGGGGAAAGCTCGGGTTCTTTAGAGTTACCAAGGATTGATTCAAGGTACGTGATGGTTGTTTGTTCTCCAAGTTATGTAATGTGTTCAGGCTAATTGATTCTTAGTACTACTTGTGCAATGCAAGTGGAGAGAAGTAAAAGGTTAATGTGAAATGACATCATGTTGATAATCTCATACAATGAACTTGTTTATTTACTTGTGTTTTCAAGTGTGATTATTTATTGTTATGTTGATTGTGCACGTTGTTTGTGATAGATGGTTGGATTGTGTACCACACTAGTACAAGGTACTAACAGTTGGCTCAGATACCATATTTAGTATGAAATACAAATGTTTGGCTCGTACTACACCAGTATACTAACAAATTGTGTGTGGCTTCCAAGGGAGGATTGGGTATGTGTTGTTGTCATCATATGCAACATGTTTCATGCATTGGTTAAGTCAAAATTTGTGACCGTGAGTCTATATTTGTTGTTATTTGTTGATATATGTGTCAACCTATATTATTATATTATGGTTACTTGTTTACATTCATGTCTTGGGACTGGATGTAGGATCCTACCAGTGATTTTTGTACTGATACTGCACTCTCTTTCTTTGTTGACTACAAGGCTTATTCACGCAGCTGATACGAGACCTCAATTATGATCCTAGCATTTTTTAAATCCAAGGGTGAGCACATTTTTCTGGCTACCATGGATTCATCTGTCTTTTCTAGTCCATATTTCGTACATAAACTCTTTTTAGTTTTTAAGGGAGTATTTCCATATAGTTGTTTTAATGAAAATAGATTTTATTTTATGGGGACTTAATCTGTTGTTATTTAAACACTCATCTTGGTTTTTTAGCTGCTTGTATAGTACGAGTTGGGTTGCTAATTGGTTCTCCCACCATAGGGTAGTGTGGGTGCCACTCACAGTGGTCTGAGTCGTAACAACATCATAGACCGACAGAGCACAAAAAAACCATATATATATATAAATAAGAAGCACGATCGATAGTACTAACATTACAATTTAAGGGTATTTATGGGCAACCACTGAGAATAGTAAGAAAGATAATACAATTAACAAATAGAAAGCACCCAAATACAAGACAATCACAACCATACCAATCAAAACAAGAAGATGCAATGCAAGGTGGCCAATGCATAATAGTAGAATCCCAGAATAAACATTAAGCCGCTCGTAATGATACCTCAGACTTGTCAACAGATGAAGTGCAAAAAATTATAACTCAAAATTAATCTACGGGCCACCTCGGAGTATCTCCTTGAGTTGTTAAGTAAAAACAGATTTCCAATTTATCAAACACTTCATAAAACTAAATGTTTGCCTTGAATTCAGGCCTCAAACATAAAATCAACAAGATTTGAAGTATTTTCCATCTTTAAGACGTAAAAACCTTGAAATAGTGCATTTCCCATAAAGTTCTAGTTTTCCCAATTAAAAACAATAAACCCTCTCCTTCGAAGCTAAACAAGTGAATTTTTTTAGTAAAAATCATTTAAGTTCCTCAAATACAACTTTCTCCTCATTTTGAAGAACAAATAAGCCGAATGCAAATGGCATACACCCAATTACACACCAAAACCTAATCAACTCAATAAAAAAAACACATTACACAAGTCGGGTAACACCCATCACAGTATAAATGTACTGACCTGAAACTCCAGCTAGTCCAAGTCCACAGCCTCGGAACTACAATATACAACATTTAAGCCATAAAAGCTCAAAAAATAACCAAAACCATGCAATCATACCAAACTAAAGCAACACATATAAATCTAAGTTTAATGCCACCTAGTAGCATTCTAGGGATTATATAACAACAACCAAAGCTAAGGATCAACCTAAACTAAGACTTATCGACTTAAAAGCAAAGCTAAATTACTACAAAATGGCCAAAACTATAGTCCAGGGATCATGCAAGCCTACAGTCTAATCCTATATATATATATATATAAAATCAAGCTAAGACAAGTCTATAGGAGAGAAACCATAACCTACCTCGAGGACAAAACCACACTCGAACCTCTATTCCGAAGTTTTTCCCTTATGAAGGGCCACTGAACAATGAAACACTATCAAATTAGTGACAAAAATTTCAAAATAAGCAAAACGATACATACATTGCAATTAAAAGATTTGAAATAAAAAAATAGGTCAAGATATGATTGTGGGACCCATGAATAGAATCACAATATTGACTTTGTCACTAGGTCCCAATTAGTTCAAGGAACTTGTGCCCCAAAAATGGGCACAATCCAAGCATAAATCAAGCCTACAAAACCCCCCACAATTTAAAGCTCAAGAGGATCAAAAATGGAATTTAAGAGGGGTATTTGGTAAACTTACAAGCTAACTTGAAGAATTAATGACCCCAAGACACGCCCACACAATCAGTCAACTAAACCCAACAATTTCCATTGATTTCCCTTTCAAATTTGCTCTGAAAATCACCTAAGGACATAATCTTTTTGAGAAATGAATGATGAGTTCGTGAAGGATTGATATAACTGCACTTAGTTATTCTATGAGATCGCGGGACCCTAAGATCACAATCGTGATTCACTTAAATTTGACTGAGTCCACTAACCATACATCATGATTACGATGGCCAAATGGTCGCGATTATGTTGACAAGGAAAATTGGCCTTCGGGATTGCAATTCCAAGCTCACGATTGTGATGACCATTTTTAGTAGTAGAGGTGAATGCAGCTCCAAGATCACGATCGCACTGAGCAACGCTGGTGGCACCATCATCAGCTGCATTAGCTCAACTCTATGTTGAGAAAATGCCCCGATGGGGGTTCGAGATTCATTCAGAACCTCATGAACACAAATAAACTATACTACCCCCACTAAAAATGTTATTTCGGACTCAACGACATCAATGAAATAACCAATTGAGGTAGTCTCAACTAGGTACTCGTTTGTGAAGTGGGTTTCGTTGAACCAACTAAAAAATAAGATTTTGAAATTGAAAGAAAACAAAACAATAAATAACACAATACAAAATAAATAAATAACATATTACAATAAAAACATAAAATCACTTTATTTTTTGAGCAATTAAAGATTAAAAATCATATATTAAAAACAAATTGATATTAGTAGATAAGTAAGTAACCCAATTCATAAAAAAATCTAGTGAGCAAATCCAAAAATCCAGTTAATTCAGAACTATCACAATCTCTTCTCTCTTTCCCAAAACATAGATCATAAATTGCAAGTATGATCTTGTATTTTTTCTTCTTTACTAAATTATTTAGTTTATTCCGATTGAAAATAAAAAATAAATATTATTTTTGTATCATATCTATATAAATTGCAGATATTTGTGTAAGTTCATACATGCTACTTATTTTAACATTCCCCTATTATGTATTACATGCCTTACAATTCACTCGTTTGTATGCTACTTGACTTGCAACTTAACTGTCACTCGTCACATTCTTCATAACATATTAATCATATGCCTTTTGCCTCTTTTAAAGATCATTTTGTTTCATGAGACTTGCATTGTAAGTGACAAACCCGTAAGAAGTATACTTCATCAAATTTATTGATTACATGTCATGTGTTCTATATAATCAATGCTTATATGATACATGATTATATACATTCTATATACAATACATATTGTGAAACATGGATAGATAATTTCACGAGAAGTTTAATAGTTAAAGAGGAACAGATGCCCATAAGATTAATTCATTAAGGGATCCATAGGTATATATGTATTATAAGTTTACATACCTGTAAAAGTATCCATGCTATATGTTGTTTTAACTTTAAGGTATACATACCACTTGTTTCCATAAGCCCATTACCTAGTTGAGTATGCACCCTTCAGGAGTCGACTACTTGCATCTTGTTACACTATATATCCCTTAGTTATAAGGTACATACTATATGATTCAATGATTATGTGTCAATTGTTCTTTAAATAATGTGACACTGTGTTGTATGTTTTAATTTTATTTGGGGGGGGGGTATTTATATATAATATACTGACCTAATAAGACATGATTATAGACTAGGAGCCACAAATAAGATGATCCGTTAAATGTTCTGTAGTTGGAATAAGCATTAGATGCCTATAAAACTGTATTTCTAGGAATTTATATATGAATATCTCATCGTGAATTTTTTATAAGATAATATATGCACTCTTTCCATATGTTTACTAGCATGCCTGCTAAGTATACTTGTTACATTTTCCATAGGTTCACTAGCATGCTACTTTTTTAATAAGATGACCTCGTTAGTATACATCCTACTATTTCCACTAGCATGCTACTATTTTCTATAAGATGACCTCATTAGTATACATGTTATTCCATAGGTTCACTAGCATGCTTTCTAAGTGTAACGCCTTGGAAGTGACTAGCTTAGATCAGACCAGGAAAAGTTCAGAGAAATTTGAAGTCTGCAGGTTTTTGGAAATTACAAGGAGTGAATATGAGTTGTAGATGGAATTATGGCTCATAAAAGAGGTTTGTGCGAAAATTGGGTTAGTGTTTAAGAATGAGTTTATGAGTCTTGAAAAGTTGTACGAGTCGTAGAACAACTTTAGAAAGTTGGAAATTTGAATTGAACAAGACAAGCAAGATCTATGAGTTGTAGTTGTGAATATGGTCCGCAGAAGGTGGTATCGTAGATTAGACTTCATAGAATGTGTATTTCAATATATTTCTTTCCATGAATGGCCAGTACGGATCATATAAGGAATTATGATTCGTAAAAAGGTTTCGTAGTTCAATATTCACAAACTCAAGATTTCTTCTCTGAGTACTACATACATGGTTCTTCAGTCGATAGATGGAATCTTGGACTGTGGATTCCCTTTGTAGAATCCTTTTGACAGTTTTTAATGAGAGTCATTTTGGTCTTTTCCCACTCTTTTTATTGGCCTATTCTAAGTGGGATTAAAGGATTCTTATCAGCCCAAACCCCTCATTCTCTCATAGCTCACCCAAATTAAATTTGTTCTCTCTCAAGTTTCCTCCCTCAAGCAAGCTAGGGTTCCAAAGCTTCAATCCTCCATTGAAGGATTCAAGCTAGGGTTGCCACTCTATATATGAGAGAACTCCATCAATGAGTCTCTCTTCCCCCATTTAGTCCCAAAGAAACTCCAATTTTTTCAAGTTATGATTTCTCAAAATCTAGGGTTTTATGATTTTCATGGGTTCTTATTGGAATACAGTTTCATCTTCATGATTAGTCCTTAATTGCATGATTTTGATTATAATTTAATGTTTATAATGATATTTTCATGAATCCATAGCAAACAAGTATTTTCATGATTAGAATTATCCAATTTTCAGATGCATATCTCTGATTATCAGATGTTCATGAATTATGATGTTTTTGAATAAAGTATCTCTCTGTATACAAATATCATGATTTAATGCTTTCAATTGAAGTATCTTTTAGATTATGTTCAGTTATCATGATTTATGAGCTACTCAATATTTATCAGTGTCACTACCCAAAGTATACCCTAGACGTGACATGGCGTATATGACTCCGAGAAGCTCTACACAATCCACTTGGCATACATCATACAAGATGATAAAAAATCAAGAGATTATAAAAGACAATTTCAAAACATATGAGTTCAAAAATGTAGCGGAAGTCTAACGTAGTCTCAAAGCCATCTAGTACATCAAGAGTGATCGGGACGTAACCCGTACATCACATACAATACTGAAAAGTAAAGACAAAATGAAATAAAGGTTTGGTCCTCATAACATGAGGACTCTCCAATCTTCAAAATCTACTTAGTGATCCCTAGCCACATAGATGAGAACCTGTAGTGTCGGACCATACATTTTTATAAGAATGTAAGCAAGAGTATGCGTTGGTACAAAACTGTACCAAGTATGATAGCAATGCATAAATTATGAAATCATGCTAAAAACACATTTTTGTGACATGCAATGACCAAGCTAAATCATGATATAAAAGGTTTAGAAACATAAATCATAAAACATGGTCAATGCAAGCTAACATACTTAAAACATTCGTGAGATACTTCTAAAAGTAATCTTAGTTCATTCTTGTGGGAGATTTACCTTTAACCGACATTTAAGACCATGTGAGCTATTAACATGGAATCTAGTGTCTACCCCACACCGAAAAGGGGTATCCTACTTTCCAAGGTAAGGCCATGAACTTCTAGATTACGTGGATCCACTAGCTTATGTCTATCTAAAACAATGATCCTATGGGGGCACATAAGTATGGGATACGGAGATTGCTACTAGAAACCCAACCTCTAGCTACGGGAGAGCTTCCATCTCAATATCCTCTCGGTGCTAAGCATAAATCCCACGGAATAGTCATTATTCTTAACTTGTCTTATCATTAAGAGGCATGGGTAATCACCATTTGCCTTATTATCTATGGAAAGGTACAATTAAGAAACCAATCCAAGCTAGAGACATCATTAGAATAGCTCCTTAAATCTTGATTCAAAGTTTAGTTGAGAAAACCTTTTAACTCTAAGAATCCTTTATGTGAGAAAACCTTTCACAATCATGCTTTCATGTGTATATGAGAAATTCTTTCACAACACAACGGAAAAAACATGGATGCTTACTAAAATCATTTTCATCAATTTTATAAGAACATGCATATCTTCATAAACTCATCTTTCATGATTCAAAAGCTTCATCATATGATCAATTCTAGAAAACATGGATCATGCATGGGTTCATGGGGAATTCAACTTAAATCATGCAATTTCTTCAATTCATGCATAAGAAGACATAAAACAATCAATTGGATCAACATTGAAAGGAACCCATGCCAATTGAATAAAACCCTAACCCAATTGGGGAATCTAACTTTACAAAATTGGAGAATTTCCTATGGAGGAAAAGACTCCATAAGTAAATACTATCATACCTTAATGCCAAAATCTTGAAATCAATGGTGGGATTGGAGACTTCACTTGAAACCCTAGCTTTATTCTTCAAACTTTAGAGAGAGAAATATTTGAGAGGATGACTTGATCTTCTTTTGAGAATTTGAGAGAATGAATTGAATTGAGTGATTTTGGGAGTAAAAATCCTTATATAGGGATTTGGGTAGAAGGTAAAATGATGTAGTATTGAGTTATAACAATTGGGAAAAGACTCTAAAGCCCTTGAATTAAAACTGCTGAATTGACTCACTAGAAGGCCTAAACGGGTCGTCTAGAGCACCACGACCCGTCTAACGGGTCGTGAAGAAATTCTTTCTGAAAAAACTTCACTATTATAGCATAACTTTTTACTCAGAGCTTGGAAATAGTTAAACTCGATGGCGTTGGAAAGAGAAATTTGAGATCTTTAATTTGATAGGTCATGGGCCACCTAGTTCATTTTGTGCTAAAAGATAAGATCATTTGAAGTTAACCCTAAACTCTAAGTCTGATAAACCCCTTTCACGGACGACTTCATGGTCAGTGTGGGCCTTCACGGGTCGTTCAGACGTTCGTGGCCCTTGACCAATGACTAGGGGAGAAGCCCTTTCTGAGTGGGCAACTTGACGAGCCCTTGGACGGCCCGTTTACCTCACCACGGGCCATCAAGGCATCCGTGGGAGGGACACCGGCCTGGGCAGGTTCTGGGAACTCCTCATGAGCACCTTAACAGACTGTGGTCCCCTACACGTCCCTTATAGGGCTCCGTGGAGGGTTCCATGGTCCACCTTTAGGTTCTTGACATGCCCATTTGACTCCTTTCTAGCCTTTCTCTAATCCGAGGTGTTACAATCAGTTAGCAGTATGATTAAATATTATCAGATTATTATTGTTCCTAGATATATGCATGTTTCTGCTAGGAGTATACTTAACATCAAGTGAACTCTAGGGATGATGGGTTCGTGGACCTTTAGTATCAATCTCAGAGTCCCAGAACTATGTCCCACCATAGGATTTGTCTTTATAGGCTTTAGCTAGTGCATCCACCTTAGCTCAGATATCAAGTCCCTTATCTTGACAAGTATAGGACACTTTTTTTTTGTGTAGGAGCAGTACACTAAACTATATATAGTAGCTCGCATGGTATATATCGATTTTAGTATCTCACACAGTCAGATTTTCAAATAGTGCATGACCTTGTATATAAGTATTTTGGATCATATTATCTTAGTTTGATGTTGTTTTACTTGGTCATTGCATCAAATATCATGTTATTTATGCCTTTTCTCCATACTCAATACATTCCAAGTATTGACCACATACTTCTGCCTAAATTATTTGATAATATAGGTTATGATGCTTATCATCCAGCCCACAGTTAATACATATTCAGTCAATATTGAAGCAGCTTTGGTGAGTCTTCATTATTCAAGGATGACCTCTTTTATCTTTGATTTCAATATTTCTCTTCCTATTTCAAACAGTTAGAGTTTGCTAGAGGTTTGTCCTAGCAACTCATGTTAGTAGAGGCTTTCATACAGTTAGTTAGATTTCGCCATATTATGTTGTCTTCCAGATTTTGTCAAATCTCAATATTTTGGCTCTATCCAAATGTTTCAATTTTAGCTTTCGCATGTGTGTTTCAGTTTTCCATTGATTTTGGTAATCTTAGTGTTATGTCATACCATGAGGTTAACTTGGAGTTACTTGTGACTATAAGAGCTATTTCACATCTAGGGATAGTCTCGGGGTGGGACATTAATACCCTCCAGGGGTTAATGATTTACCCATGATTTATAAAATATATTGCTGGTCCGCGGTTAACATGTTATGTGATACATTGAGTATATACTACTCATATTATAAAGGTTCTGCTTCCTTGTTTGTGGTTTACATGCTACATGAAACATTGAGTATGTACTACTCATTTTTAAGAAGGTTCCGGTTACTTGTTATAAAGTGTTTACATATATGCACTCCTCGCAACAAAAACTCTACAACATTGACAATTTTCACAAACATCTCAAGGAATACTTGTTATAAGTATTTTGTTCTAATAGTTGAGCATAATTTGACTTTCTGCTTCACACTGATCCTCATATTCGAGTTATTAAGAATGATTGATATTCTTGACCATTTGTGAGCTTTCTTTTAAAGATGTTGACATATCACTACTATCGGCTAATTTTTATGGATTCGAATCGACCAGTACTTGTAGCTCCTTCGATTGAAAAATAATAATTTATAAGATAGTTTCTACAATATCAAGTATTTATTTGGTTTTCCACCCGGTGTTCGGAGCCCACATTGGAGCCCCGACTAAATTCGGATTGCATACTGCAGGACCCATTTAGGGGTGCTACTCCCAAAATAATTTTCTCCATACCCAAGGCTCGAACCCGAGACCTCTGGTTAAGGGTGAAACACTCCCACCAGTGCACCACAACCCATGTTGGTCAGTATTAAGTATTTAATGTCTCCTGTAGCTACAAGGAAAAAGTTGATAATGGGCCCTCACTCTGAGTCCTTACTAGAAAACGGATTATGAGAATCCACTCTATAAGAGTCTTGTGTTGTAGTTTTAGGTGCTCCATCGTACCAGTGAACATTCTATCAATTGACCTTTGGCATATCTAGTTGATTTTGACCATGACTACTAATTCATATTTTGATCAGATAGTACCTTATTTAATTCACAAGGATAGTTGGACTCCTTAGAGGCATAGTCATAAGATAGTATTGTTATTAGGGAATATCTTTTTGGGGTAATAAGAGAATCAAAGAGAACTAAGTAAGCCAGGTAAGTATATATGCATATACTGGATTAAAAAGTTATAGTACGAGTCCTAGAATTTATTTGTGAGTAACTTTAATAGCTGACATGTCAAGGTTTACTTGTAATCCATTGAGGTTTATTTGTTGATCTGATATGAATTTGTTTATTGGTTTATCAAGACTAAGTTGCTAGCCCATAGAGGTTTACTCGATTATTAAGCAAGGCTTACTTACGTGCATTGCCAGCTAGTTAGTTGTATGCTATCAATATTTCCGATCACTTTCTTATAGATTGCATGGAAAATAAATTCATGTTAATATGTTATACGCTTTGAAATGAAACTATTTGTATGTTACATTTCTTATAAGAAAGATTACATGCTACATGGATCACAAATTACAATTGCTTATATTTTATCTGTCTTTTAGAACACTTGATCACATGATTATGAGATTACGCATTTGAGACTATACACTCATATGTTGTAGGTTATATGCTCATATTGTAGACCTTATAAGTTACATGTTTATATGACAGGCCTCATATGTCATTATTTAATTATTACTCATTTTCCAAAGTTAGGAGTCTAAGTTTTTTCTCTTGTAATATGTACAATAAGTTATTTGTAAGTCAAAAGTGTATCTATTTTGAACGTACAATTTATACGATTTTAGGACACTAGTCTTCATATGCAACAACCCATCTAGTTGTTATAATAGTTTTCAGAATTTTAGTATCTAGGTGGAGTTTTTCTAGGATGAGACTTGGCGAACTTCTAGGTAAAGCCAGTTTTTGATGAAAATTTGGTGTTGTGAATTTAGGGATCTTCTGTGATCTGTGATGTATGGTTTGATGATTTGGAACTTTGATTTTATTAGTTGAGAGAATTAGTAATTCATAGAAACTTTTAGAATGAGAAACGGATTAGAAGAACTCCACTTAGGGTTATTTCCTCGGTGGTATGTTTCAACATTATCCAAAAATCCTGAGTGTGCTATGAAGGGAGGATCTAAGGAATTCTTCTCAATATAATTCTAGTTGTCATCATTAGAGGATCCATATCGTCATGGCAGATGGCCTCTGCCACAGTGGCCTCAACCCAGTCGAGGAGCATTGTAGAGATCAGTTGCCTACCATATGGGTCAAGGCCTCCATAGTGCCTATGTCAATATTTTATACCCAAGTCATGTTGTTTTACATTTATTTCTTCCTAATATACTATAACACCTCGATCTTAGAAAGAGCTAAATTAGAAAGAGCTAAATTGAGATTGGTGCAAGTTACTCTTAAATTTTGAGTTTTGGGTCAACTTTAAACGACCATAACTTTTAGCATATGATGAGTTAGGTGTCCCATGAGATATCAAATCGAAGGTAGTTGAGTCCTCTTTCCAACGCCGCTAGTTTGCTAAATTTTGAGTTCGGATGAAGGAGATATGTCTGTTTGAGTGCAGCCTGCTTAGTAAGGCATTTCCATCCGTTTTAAGGAGGGGTATTTTGGTCTTTTCCATACCCCACTAGGCCCACACGTTTTTTTCACCCTTTTATGGGTCTAAATTGATTGGAATCTATTTTAGTCATTCCAAAAATGTTTGAAGGGTTAGGGAGAGGTTCAAGAGGAGAAAAAGGGAGAAAGCTTCAAGTGTTCATCGGGTTTTGAGGATTTTCGCCAAGAACTTGGTTCTTATGAGGTATGTAAGTTTTCATAATTTTGGGTTTGTTCATCCTCACGCCAATCATGTAAACTTTTACCCATGAATTTGTTCTTGAAGTTGATTATTGAGTTTTTGAGTTCTTGAGTTTAATTGATAATGGAGGTCTTTGAGTTCTTGAGGTGAGGGTTTTACGAATGATTTAAGTCTCTTTGAAGATTTTTGTGTGGGTCTCATTGCAAACGTTATGGGTTATGATGTTTAGTGAACTTGATCAATGGAATTGCAGTGGGTATGATTTGAGACGAGTTTGGGAGAGGAAGAAAAGATCAAGCAAAAATATGTGTCCAGGTCCGCGTCACGGAGACGCTTTAAAATTTCAGCTGTCACATAGTCACTGCAATTCCATTGATCAAGTTCACTAAATTTCATAACCCATAGCGTTTGCAATGACACCCACACAAAAATTATTTTGCGACCAAAAATTTAATTCATCCTCTGTGTCGCGCCAGTGTTCTCAAATTTGTGTCTTCGCTCGTTTCTTGTTATCAACTATATAAATCTTCCTAAATCATTGAGAGACCCTACATTCTAATCATAACTCTTAATCTTCATTTCAAGTTGAAGTAAAGATTAAGAGTAAAGTTCGAGGAACCTTTTCGAGTCATTTTGAGAAGTCTTTTACAATCTTCTAAAACTTGTTTTAAGATTTGAGTAAATGAGTATGAGAATGAGAAGAGCTGAGTTCATATTTTAAAATGAGTATAAGGGAACTAAGTATTCCCAAGTGTAAACACTTTTACATTTAAAACAAGAGGAAGCCTTGATTTCCAAATGAGTTCATGAGGAGTTTTGAGTGTTATCTCTTTTAAGAGAATCTTTTGAGTAATTATCTCAAACTGAGGAAGAGTTATTTTTAAACATATGAGCATGAGTTATATATTATTGGGAGTAGTATTGAGCACTGATATGGGGATGAGTTCACACAACTCAAAATCCTCATAAACCATGTATGCCAACATGGGTAAAAAATCATACTTTTTATATGATTCCTTATTTATTTTAAGCATAACTTAGTGGATCCACTTAGTTAAAGATGTCCTATACTTCAGTAAGGTATATGACAGTTCTGGCAGCATGGACGAGACGCTGTATCATCACATAGCTGATAGTGATGGTTGTCGGTTAGAGAATCTCTCAAATAAGAGTAAAAAAGTTTATTATTGTTTTTTCATATATTTTGAGTTCTTGCCTACTGTTTTCAAAACTTTGTATATTGCATATTGTTATCATTGCTTTCATCTTGAGTTGAGTTGAGTTGAGTGATTTGAGAAGAGGTAAGTATGTTTCTCTTTTTATCAGTTCAAGCTTATGTTTATGATTTAGAGTTTCCCTCACATGCTCGTACATTCAATGTACTGACGCCATCAGGCCTGCATATTTTCATGATGCAAATACATGTATTCAGGGTCATCAACAAGTGCTCCATTGATACCACTTGCCGTTCCATATTTGCTTTGGTGAGCCTCTTTGCTTCCGGAGGATTCGCCATTTACCTTTCAGTCTTGTTAAGATGTCGCAGGTCTTTTCCTGACGTCAATCATAGTATTTAGAGGCTTCATAGACAGTAGTATTTTGAGGAGTCTTTTCCATTTCCATTATTAATGTTTAAGACTTGAGTTGCCTCTTTTTGGTTGGTTGAATGTTTCTAGATATTTCTGAGTTTTATTTTTTATTTTTAAGACAATTGAGTAAATCTATACCTTGGAGTTCATATTTCGTTGAATAAGTCTTCCGCTGAGTATCGAGCCAGGCCAAAGGTTGCTTTGGGACAAGTAATAGTTCTCAAGTGTTGGACACGTCCAGAGTGTAGGCTCGGGCCGTGACAAACTTGGTATCAGAGCCCAGAGTTCAAGAGTCCTAGGGAGTCTATGAAGCCGTGTCTGTAAAGTCATGGTTATCGGTGTGAAGCGTGCCACATCTATAATTATGAGGCTATGACATTTAGGAAATAACTCACTTCTTTTATACTCTTTTTGTGCAATAAAGTTCAACTCTATAAAAGTTTCTTTTTAATTCGTGCTTGTCCGTATCTTTCAGATCATGCCACCACGAAGAGTTGTTTGAGGTTGCCCTACTAGGAGGAATGTTGATCCCCAGGATCAAGGGGTCCCCAATGCACCAGAAGTGCAACCCCAAGAAGTGGTCACAAATGCTGAGTTTTGGGATGCTATCTGGATGTTGTGTCAAGTGGTGACCAACCAAGCTGGTCAATCGCGAGTGATTCGTCAGGATGTGGCTGATACATCAAATATCTATGAGATCTTGAGGATGAATCCTCCAGAATTCACTGGGTCAAATGTCACTGAGGATCCGAAGAACTTTGTGGAGGAGTTGTAGAAGGTGTTTGAGGTTATGCATGTTGTTTATGTTAATCGAGTGGAGTTAGCTGCATACCAACTCTAGGGTGTGGTGAGGATTTGGTACGACTAATGGAAGAAGAGCAGAGCTGAAGGAGCACCAATTGTGAGCTGGGCTATGTTCGAAAGTTCCTTCATGGGGTGTTTCTTTCCCTGTGAGCTGAGAGAGGCAAAGGTAAGAGAATTCCTCACTCTTAAGTAGGAGTCCATGAGTATGCATGAGTACAGCATCAAGTTCACTCAACTGTCCCATTACACTCCGGAGATGGTTGCTGATATGAGGAGTAGGATGGCTCTGTTTGTGTCTAAGTTGTCTCTCTTGTCAAGTAAGAAGGGTAAAGCAAATATGTTGATAAGGGACATGGACATAGAAAGGCTTATGATCCATGTGCCACAGGTTAAGGAAGACAAATTGAGAGATAGGGAAGAGTTTAACAACAAGAAGGCTAAGACAACAAGTAATGAGTCCGGACAGCAGAAGGCTTGTAATGCAAACCGGTCATCTTTTCAACTAAGGTCAATCGGACCTGCACCATCATCTTCTAGTGCACCTGCACCAACGAACAGAGGTGAGTTCAGGAATCATAATTCGCAGAACTTCAGAGCCAGACCTACTCAATCTTAGGGTAGTGTGGCATAAGGGGCAAACTGGACCCCCTACATGTGCTAAGTGTGGTAGAAACCACCCAGGAGCATGTTATGATAGATCCATGGACTATTTCAAGTGTGGTCAGACATGTCACTTCATGAGAGAGTTCCCTAAGAACATGAAAGGTAATGGTAATGGTAATGGGGAAATAAAGCCCAATATTCTTCAGCAGCTCCGGCAGACAGAGCTGCACGTAGAGGATTTACTTCAGGGACCGGTAGAGGAGCAAACCATCTGTATGCTATCACAAGTCACCAAGAGCAAGAGAATTCGCCTGATATTGTCATTGGTATGATCAAATTCTTTACTTTTGATGTATATGCATTACTTGATCCAGGTGCGAGTCTATCTTTTGTGACTCCGTATATAGCTATGAAGTTTGATAGGCTTCCCGAATGATTTCTTGAGTCCTTCAGTGTTTTTACACCTGTTGGTGAGTCTATTCTAGCTGAGAGAGTTTATTGTGATTGTGTTATATATGTCAATCATAAGCACACCATGGCAGACTTAGTCGTGTTAGGCATGGTGGACTTTGATATTATTCTAGGCATGAACTAGCTTCATGCTTGTTATGCCTCAATTGATTGTAGAACTCGAGTACTCAAGTTTCAGTTTCCTAATGAGCTAGTTATAGAGTGAAAGAGAAGTTCAACAGTGCCTAAGGGTCGTTTCATTTCGTACGTTAAGGACAGAAAGTTGGTTTCTAAGGGATGTATCTATCACTTAGACCAAGTTAATGACTCTAGTGTTGAGACACTACCTATTCAGTCAGTTCCAGTTATGAGTGAGTTTCCAGAGGTCTTTCTAGATGATCTTCCCGGAGTCCCTCATGAGAGAGAAATAGACTTTGATATAGATATTCTTCCCGATACTAGACCTATTTCTATTCCACCATATAGAATGGCTCCAACCGAGTTGAAAGAGTTAAAAAAGCAGTTGAAAGATCTTCTTGATAAGGGTTTTATTCGACCTAGTGTCTCACCTTGGGGCACTCTAATCTTATTTGTGAGGAAGAACACTGGTTCTCTTAGAATATGTATTGATTACCGTTAGTTGAACAAGGTTACTATCAATGATAAGTATCCACTTTCGAGTCAATGATCTTTTCGATCAACTTTAGGATGCCACTTGTTTTTCTAAGATAGACCTCAGATCTGGCTATCATTAGTTAAGGGTAAGAAAGAGTGATATCCTGAAGACAGCATTCAGTACCCGTTATGGTCATTATGAGTCTCTAGTTATCTCTTTTGGCTTAGATAAAAACCCTGCAACATTCATGGATCTTATGAATAGAGTGCTTAAGCCTTATCTTGATATGTTTGTTATCGTATTCATTGATGACATTCTAATCTATTAGAGAAATGAGGAGGATCATGTTAGTCATCTCATAGTAGTTCTCCAAACTCTCAAAGATAAGGAGTTGTATGCCAAATTTTCTAAGTGTGAGTTTTGGCTTGAGTCTGTGGCGTTCTTAGGCCACATTGTATCTGGAGAAGGCACTCGAGTTGACACTCAAAAGATTGAGGCCATGCAGAACTAGCCCAGACCTACATCTCCAACTGATATAAGGAGTTTCTTTGGGATTGGCTGGTTATTATATAAGGTTTGTCAAGAGGTTCTCATCTATTTCGTCCCCATTAACCAAGTTGACTTATAAAAGAGTTAAGTTTCAATGGTGTGAGGCTTGTGAGAAAAGCTTTCAGGAATTTAAAACCCGGTTGACTACTGACCTAGTGTTGACCCTACCGGAGGGTACACAAGGCTTTGTTGTGTATTGTGATATGTCGAGAGTTGGAATTGGTTGTGTATTGATGCAAAATGGTAAAGTTATAGCTTATGCCACCATACAACTTAAGATTCACAAGAAGAATTACCCAACTCATGATCTCGAGTTGGCTACTGTAGTGTTTTGTTTGAAAATATGGCATCACTATCTCTATGGTGTTCATGTAGATGTGTTCACTGATCTCAAGAGTCTTGAGTATGTTTTCAGTCAGAAAGAGCTTAATATCAGATAGAGGAGGCGGTTGGAGTTACTCAAGGATTATGACATGTGTATTCTCTATCACCCAGGTAAGGCTAATATTGTTGCTAATGCTTTGAGCAGGTTATCTATGGGCAGTACTGCCCAAGTTTAGGAAGGCAAAAAGAATTAGCCAAAGATGTGCACAGATTGCAAGATTGAGAGTCCGGTTGTTGGATTCCAATGAAGGAGGTGTAGTGGTGATGAATGGGGCTGCATCATCACTAGTGTCTGAAGTGAAAGAGAAACAAGACCAAGACACTGTTTTGCTTAAATTGAAGGCATATATTCATAAGCAAAAAGTGATGGCTTTTGAACAAGGGGGAGATGATGTGTTAAGGTATCAAGGTAGATTGTACGTACTAAAGGTGGATGAACTCCAAGAGAGGATCATGGAGGAATCTCATAACTGCAGATATTCAATATATCCCGGTTCCATAAATATGTATCGTGATTTGAGGGAAGTTTATTAGTGGAGTAGTATGAAGAGGTGTACTGCAGAGTTCGTCGCTAAGTGCCCAAATTTCCAACAAGTCAAGGTAGAGCACCAAAGGCCCAGTGGTGTGGCTCAGAACATAGATCTTCCGGAATGGAAGTAGGAGATGATCAATATGGATTTGATTACTGGGTTGTCACGGTCTTATAGGCAACATGATTTTATTTGGCTGATTGTAGATCGGATGACTAAATGATCTCATTGCTTCCCAGTAAAGACTACCTTTTTGGCAAAAGATTATGCCAGGTTATATATTCACGAGATAGTCAGACTTCATGGAGTTCCCGTGTCCATCATTTTAAATAGAGGTGCACAATTCACCACATAATTTTGGAACTCCTTCCAGAAAGGTTTGGGTTCGAAGGTAAATTTGAGTACTGCTTTCCATCCTCGGACTGATGGTCAAGCAGAGCATAGGATTCAAACTTTAGAGGATATGTTTCAGGATTATGTGATAGATTTTAAAGGTAATTGGGATGATCAATTACCTCTTATAGAGTTTGCTTACAACAACAGTTATCACTCTAGATAACAATTGAGAGTGGAAATTTTCACATGGTAGGGCTCTTCTTATCATTATGGTAAGTCCATTACTCCATTCTAACACCAATTACTTTGTTAAGTTCATGTAATCTTGAGACAGAAAATCTTAGAATTAGGGTCGAAATTCCTTATAGGTATCCATAAATGGGTATTATAATAATCCTAGGTTTTTAAATTTTACTTCCTAGCATAGTAAACGCCTCTATCTAACATGGATTATAGGGAAATTGGTGCGTGAAAAACTCCCTAACTTGAGGATTAGGCTATGATCAAGGTGAAATTAATGGGGTTTAGTCCCTAAGGCTTAGAATTATTGAATAATTGAAATTTATGTATTTTAGATCATGAACAAACCGAAGCTTCGAGAAAAGGTAAGGCTATGGTAAAATAACATGTATTTGGGCTCTTCAGAGGTAGGTTATGGATAATTAGAGTTAGACTTGACTTAGATTCACGCATACTCTTGAATTAAATGGTTGTTGATTTTTCTTCGAGTATGCTTGACTTGATGATATGAAATTTTGATGCTTGAGATGCATAAGTTATCAGGTACCATAGTTGTACGTTTATATTAAATATTTTACTATACATTAGATAGAGTATTGTGCTAGTACTTATATATTGTGTATTTTATTATTTGTTTGATCAAGTACTACACTAATACACATACACACACACACACATATATATAATACATTGAACGGGGTACCACGTCGATATATATTTAGTATTATGGCAGGTCGGATACCACGCTAGTATAGTACATAGATTGAGCTGGTCCCTTAGAATGTGTGTACACTTTTTTTTTTATTAATGTGTTAGTTGATTATGTATTGAGTATTGAATGAGTTTAAGATCTGCAATTGTTATTGTAACACCTCAGACCTAACAGACTTGGACAACAGAAAATTTGGTGGACCAAAGAGCCCTTCACGGGTCGTGGACCATCACATGAGCCGTGGGAAGGCTCGTGGAAGCCAGGTAGAGCCATCAGGGCTGAGGCATCAGACCACGGAGTCCACCATGGGCCGTGGTCTTGATGATGGGTCGTGGGAGGGTCTGTAGACCTGAGCCAGCAGACCCCAGCCCAAGTGAAGAACCACAGTGGCCTTCATGTCCGTGGTCCTTCACAGAGGCCATGGTAGGGCTCATGGTTGGACCCCTCCTAGAACCTGTAGACACTGGCCATCAAACCACGAACAACTTGACGGGCCGTGGTCCCTTCGACGGTCCGTCAGTTGCGCCGTGGTCGGCTTCCGTCAGATTCTAAGTTAGGGTCATTTTGGTCTTTTCCCCTATGTGTTGGACATTTAAACTACGTCGTTTAACACCTAAACTATGCCGTTTTACTCAGTTTAAGCCTAGTAATTTAGTCAGAACTTAACCAAAACCTTTATTCACAAAACATTCACCAAAACTTAAAGCAAAAAGAGAAGAAGGAGCCGACCAACCCCTCAAGAACAAGCAAAAGGTTTTCTTCAGTTCCAACCCCGAAACTGAAAGATTTCTCTGTGAATTTCGTCACCAGGAAGGTGGGATTTCACTAGTGGGTTCCTATCATCAACTAGGTCCCTAGAATTTTGTCAGATTCTTGATTCTTTATATCTTGTTTAGACCTAGGGTTTTCTAAAACCATAGAAAATTGTGGTTATTTAGCTGTTATAGTATTCCTAATCGAATTAGCTTATTTCTTGGAAAGTTTTCTTAGTTCGGTGCATGAAACTCAGAACCCTAGTTGTATAATTTCTTTTAGTTCATGAATTATACTTGCTAGGTCAGTAAAATAGATAATCATGCTCCAGATTTTGAATGTTACATTATCAGTACATATATGTGCATTCTTTGATTTGCATGTCAGTAATTTTAGCTATCCAATATTTTAGTTATGTTGGGTCATATACATATTCAGTTGGGAGTAGGCTTAACACCGAGTTGGACTAGGGTTCAGCGTACCCTCATAGTCCCAGAACTACGTACCATCGTAGGAGTATAAGTCCCCTATGTGGTCATCATATTTAGTGAGCACGCCAGTCATGCATTTATACCCTTGGCAAGGTATATTGTGTCCTCTTGATGGGGTGTATACATCGGACTTCACATTTAGCTCACGTGGTTTTATGTCGGTTAATAGTAGCTGATGAGTCCATATATTGGACTCAATTAGGGCTATATTTAATAGGAATAATGTCCTTAAATGCTTGTTTTATCTCATTTACTGATGAATAACCTTGAGTTTCAGGTATTTTGAGTTTGAGGCACAACATGGACACTACTTGGCAAAAAGGAGCAAAAGGATTGAAAAGAACGAAAAAATTAAGGCCTGATGATCGCCGACTCCACTTGGCGACTCGCCGATAGGTTTTACTTCACCTTTTGTTCTAGTGTGCTGAGCCCTGAAGGAAAAGATCAAATAGGAGGTAAAAAGGAGCAGTCGGCGCATCGCCGAATAGATCGGCGAAGCAGTACCATGACGCCCAATGACCCAGAGCACGACGATGCTGAAGGCTGGTGCTAGACGGCGATGAACTACACCAAAGGGCGAATTGCCGAGTTGATCGGCGATTCCGACTAATGACGCCGAATGATCTGCTGCAGTACAAATCTGTGAAAACTATAAATACTAGTTAGAGTTGTAGGTTTAAGAGTCGAACAATTATTATAATTTTCATAGAGAATAGTAGTTTTTCATATTTTTGCTCTAAGTTTGAGAGGGTTTTGAAGACTTGAAGATCCAAAGGGTTTCATCTTCAAGATTTGGATTTGGGTCTCTTGGATTCTTTAACTTTGGCCATTATCAAGACTTAAATCTTCATACCCAGTTGAATGCGAACTCAATTTGGTATAAATTTCTTTCTCTTATACATGTGTGGCTAAAACCCCCAATTTTTGGGGTGTGATTTAGTGAATATGGGTTAAGATAATTGTTGGGTCTTGCTTGCTGATAGTTTAATCATAGTTTAATTATGATTTCGTTTAGTAGTTGTGGATGAATTTAATGAATTTGTAGTTGCAAATACAAGATTATTTATGTGTTTTCGGCTTGTTTGAGAGAGAGATCGTAAAACTAAAACAACTAAATTGATGGCCGGTGGGAGTGGGTCGACATGAGGTTCAGCTTAAGAGAGTGAATCCCAGTCTCATTCTCACACACTCAGCTCGAGAGAGTGAGTGGGTTAAGGCGTAGGCTGGTCTTCATGCGGCAAGTGGGTGTCCAAGAGGAACGCATTTGAAACAGGGTAAGTTGCTCGAGAGAGAGCTTATGCCCCTTAAAGTTTAGCCTAGTTACAATTACTCTATGAATCTTCTATCGAAAACATGTACCCAATAATCTAGTTTAACCTATATTCCCGTCACATCCCATGGATCCCCTCTCATTACTTAGAAATCCTTGTTTATTTTGTTATTTTTACTTCCTTGTGACAAAACCCCTTATTGTTAATTGACACTCTTGTGTCCCCCATTAATTTACATTATTTTTAATCGTTAATGTCTTTAGCTACGACTAGTTAGAACTAAATTTCATTACTCTATTAATTCTCAAAAACACTCTCTTGGGAACGATCCCAACCCTTGGTTGGGTTACTAAACTATTGTACGATTGTAGACACTTACATCAGAAGTTATGTCTTGATTATGCAAACATCAAAATAATGCCGCAGCCGGGGAGTGGTGTTACGTTAGAATTCTTAGATTAATAGAGTTTTTGTTCTTTATAGTTATAGTTTCACTGACTTAATTTTCAGTTTTGATTCCTCTTGTTTGTGTTAAAATGAAGAAAGCGAGTGTGGCGAGTAGTGCTCGAGAGCTAATGGAATTTCCTCTGTTGGAGGTAATGATGTTTTGGGAGCGTATCCTCACCTTCAAGCAATTGGAAGGTGAACAGATCCAAAAGTTATGGGAAAGATTTAATGAATTGATTACTCAATGTCCAACCCATGACATTCCCAACGTAATCCTCCTCGACTTCTTCTACAATAGTCTTGAGCCTGGAAACAAGAGGTTGGTCAACCAACTCATTTTGGGAGGCATCGCAAAGCAGCCATATGTGATAGCATCCCAAGTGCTTAATCAAATGTCTAAAATGAACCAAGCAGTGGAAAATGACTTCATATTGGCTTCCCTAATGACTCAAATGGACGAGCTAGCCAAAAAGATGACGAAGATTGAAGTTCAGTGCAAGTGGAAGGGCAAGTATATCCCTCCCCATGAGCGACAAAGTTCAAAGGATAACAAGGTTAAACACCTTGAGGAAATGATCTCAATCATTCTCAACAAGGTGACTGAGCAAGATAGAGAGCTAGAAGAAATGAAGGAAAGCATTGAAGGGATGAAGCGAATAATTTGGTCTCATTCTAAGGCCGTCCAGTTGCTCGAGAACCTCATGGGTCACACATTTCCTAATACACAATCGTAACACAACAGGGTGTTACCTAGTCATACTCTGGCTAACCCCAACAAGAGAGTCTAAGTGTTGACTTGCATCGTGGCACGACGTTAACTAAGGCGCTGTTTGGGAGGCAACCCAAAACCCTTTTTAATGCTTTAGGTATGTTATAAAAATAATGGTGTGTTGATTGCGCATGGGGAAATGTGAATATTGAATGAGAAGCACAGATTGGTGAACTAAAGGCTCAGTCCGCGCGTCGCCGATTGGTTTGGCGACTCTAACCTAGACCGCCATTAAGCCCAAAACCAATTCATATTGTGGTCTGTAAAACTCGGCGGGATCAAGAATCTAATGGCGAGTTGCCAACCATATCGGTGATTGAGATGAAGACCGCCGTTTGGACCTTCACGATGACTGAAGGTCCTATAAAACTCAGTGAGTCAAGTGCTCACTCTGCGAATCGCCAAGAGGTTTGGTGATCAGAACTAATATCGTCGAATGGACAAAAACTGGATGGTCTTTCAGCCAAAGGTTTAAAATTTTCAACTTTATTTCCGTCCCTCACTTTTTCACCTTCCCAAACTCACACCTACACTCTTGTTTTATATTACCACTATTTCTTGGAGTATTTTGATTGATTGATTTGTGCTTGGAGTCGGATTATAGTGCTTCCTAGCATCTCAATATCCATTTGATTAGCACAGAAGGTTAGCTTCCTTAACCCCGTGATTATCTTGTCAAAATTATGCTCATTTGCAAATATTATGAACTTGTTGAAATCTGCTGAACCTCCCTGATTGGGTTTAATTGTTTATGTGTCGATTTTTCTTCTATAACCTCACCTTTATTGCCTAAGCTGTGAAATCTTGTTCTCCAATGCATCGAGTGGAGTTAATGTGTGATGAGTGGTATTAGTATGTTATGGGTCCTGGTCGAATTTGTGCCTTTTGTGCTTAAATTGCATTTTTGGGGGTTGTGGGGCTGATTTTGAGATGTTGGGTCAAAAGTAGGCACGTTGGGTCATTCGACGAGCTGTGACGAGCTCGCCGAACTACTCCGCAATTCACCTAATTACCCTATCTCGCCTTTATTATCATGCTTTATTTGTTGTGGCGTCTGTAACTTTCGGTGAGAAGCATGAGGTCGCCAAGAGCACCCGACGACTCACCGAAAGTCTTCTTGTTCGCCCTTTGTCTGCACTCCTATCTCCTTCTGCACTGTGACCTTCTACAGATTGTCTGTGGCTTACCGAAGGTATTCGGCGGCACGCCGAATGGACTATCTAGTCTTTCTGCAACTGAATGGCTTTGCTTTGGTTATCAAATATGTTCTAACATTATCTCAAAACTTTGCAGACATGGCCAGACCAAAATTTGCAGGATGAAACTTGCCACCCAAACACATAAGAGCACAAGAGTTCAGAAGAACTACAAGGAGCGAGAACAAGACAACCAGTTCGAGGAGAAGGATGCCTATTGACCCTAATGTCCCTTCGTGGGCTTGACGGTTGTGCAATGCGATACATGCCTTTGTGAAAGCTCATGAGTTGGACAATATGATCGAGGCTAATATCGCTGCAGAAGCTGAAGCAGAGCAAAAAGAAAATGAGAACCAGAAGCAGAATGACAACAATCCTGGCACTGATGCCCAGGCAGATGGAGCAACTGCTTAGACATGATCCCTTCTTTACCTCCCTCTCTGTCTTTCTTTAATTGTCATTTTGGATATTTTGTCATGTGCATCTGAGGACAAATACTTTTAATTGTGGTGGGGTGAGGCCTACTTTTGTGTGCTACCCGTGTTTGTGTTTTGTTTATATTCGGGTTTTGTGCTTATGTTGTGAGATTACTGCTTTATGTGAATGTTTGAGCTTGTAGCTCATTTTATTTTTAACTAAAAAATGATTTAAACCCTTTCAAAAATTTTTCGCAAAATTTTGCCACCTCTTGTGATTGAAAGTGGTTGTTCTTAGGCAAATTTGAGTCTCGATTTCAAGTAATACCGACGACTTAAATAGTGCTTGCAATCGAATGAACATGAATGTGCGGCTACAATTAGACCAATGAAGTTGCATAGACAATATGTGAACTCTTTGCATCTCGTTGTGATTAGCCATTTATCAAATCGATTCTCCTGTGATGACCGTTGCACACTAGAAAAAGTGTGGAGTCTTGTTTGACTTTAGTGTCTATGCCTTGTGTGATGAGCTTACTTTGAACCATGCATGAATACACCTAGAATTTGCCGCGTTAGTCCTGGCGACTAAGTAAGGCTTTCTTTTGACATGATCTTAGGCAAGTTTGAAGAGTGTAAGCCAATTTGACATATACCTCTTTTGTGGCCTACCTTGTGAGTGTGTGAACCTCTCTTGAACACCCCTTGAATCTTAACCTTCTTTGGAAGAAACTTGATGAAAACTAGACCTTTCTTAATCCATTGCCGTTAATCCTCTTGATTTGTGGTTTAATGAATAGCCAACTTAGGCCAAAAGCCTAAGTTGGGGGTGTGGTGAAAAGAAAAGGGAAAGTCAAGAAGTGCAAGGAAAGTCCCCATTAACCCATGGTGTTGAGAAAAATGGAACCCCTCTATAAAAAAAAACAGAAAGAGAAAAAGAAAAGAAAAGAATGAAGAAGAAAGTTGCAGAATAATGAGCAAAAGAAAGAGGGTTTCCAACACACTATGGGAAAGTGAATAATAGGATGACTTATGAGCACTAAAGAAAATGATGAAGGAGAAGGAAAGGAAGTGTTGTGAGCACCACAATTCATGAGGATGAAATTCACTAAGCCTAAATGACCATACCTTTGCACTAAGCCCCATTACAAGCCTTAAAAAGACAGGTGAAAGCATGCATTGTGTTCTTCTTTTTGAGTGTGAGCGTTGCATCTGATTCCCGAACCTTAAATGATTATACATCATGTTTGTGAGAATGGAATCATCCTTTGTATGTGAGGGCATTCAAATACTGTTGTTGAGCTGCTTGCATTTGAAGCAAGTATTGTGAGCTTGAGAATCTTTGGTAATAGTGTGTCACAACTTGAATCTTTGGGTACACAATTGATCCTTGCATAAGTAAATTGAGTCTTATTGTGTACATTCATGATTGAATCTTGTGTAGCACTGTTTGAGACATCCTTGTTGAACTACTGAACTCGAGTTTTACTTGAGGACAAGCAAAAGTTTAAGTTGGGGGTGTTGATGAGTCCACAAATTGGACTCATTTAGGGGTATATTTTAATAGGAATAGTGTCCTCAAATGCCTGTTTTGTCTCAATTACTGATGAATAACCTTGAGTTTAAGGTATTTTGAGTTTGAGGCAAAGCATGGACACTACTTGGCAAAAAGGAGCAAAAAGGCTGAAAAGAACGAAGAAATGAAGCCCTGATGATCGCCGAGTTCACTTGGTGACTCGCCGATAGGTTTTATTCGCCTTTTGTTTCAGTGTGCTAATCCCTAAAGGAAATGATCAAATAGTCGGTAAAAGGGAGTAGTCGGCGCATCGCCAAGTAGATCGGCGAAGCAGTACCATGTCGCCCAATGACCCAGAGCACGACGATGCTGAAGGCTGGTGCTAGATGGCGATGAACTACACCAAAGGGAGAATCGTCGAGTTGACCGGTGATTCCGACTAATGATGCCGAATGATCCGCTGCAACACAAATCTGTGAAAACTATAAATAATAGTTAGAGTTGTTGTTTTAAGAGTTGAACAATTATTATAATTTTCATAGAGAATAGTAGTTTTCATATTTTTGCTCTAAGTTTGAGAGGGTTTTGAAGACTTGAAGATCCAAAGGGTTTCATCTTCAAGATTTGGATTTGGGTCTCTTGGATTCTTCAATTTTGGCCTGTATCAAGACTTAAATCTTCATACACAGTTGAATGCGAGCTCAATTTGTTATAAATTTCTATCTTTTATACATGTGTGGCTAAAAACTCCAATTCTTGGGGTGTGATTTAGCGAATATGCGTTAAGATAATTGTTGGGTTTTGCTTGCGGATAGTTTAATCGTAGTTTAATTGTGATTTCATTTAGTAGTTGTGGATGAATTTAATGAATTTGTAGTTGCAAATACAAGATTATTTATGTGTTTTCGGCTTGCTCGAGAGAGAGGTTGTAAAATTAAAACTACTAAATTGATGGCCGGTAGGAGTGGGTCGACATGAGGTTCAGCTCGAGAGAGTGAATCCTAGTCTCATTCCCACACACTCAGCTCGAGAGAGTGAGTGGGTTAAGCCGTAGGCTGGTCTTCATGTGGCAAGTGGGTGTCCGAGAGAAACACATTTGAAACGGGGTAAGTTGCTCGAGAGAGAGCTTATCCCCTTTAAAGTTTAGCCTAGTCACAATTACTATATGAATCTTCTATCGAAATCATGTACCTAATAATCTAGCTTAACCCGTATTCCCGTCACATCCCAAGGATCCCTTCTCATTACTTAGAAATCCTTGTTTATTTTGCTGTTTTTACTTACTTGTGACAATCCCCTCCTTTAATTTACAATGTTTTTAATCGTAAATGTCTTTAGCTATGACTAGTTAGAATTAAATTTTATTTTTCTATTAATTCTCAAAACTACTCTCTTGGGAACGATCCCAACCCTTGGTTGGGTTACTAAACTATTGTACGATCGTAGACACTTGCATCGGAAGTTGTGTCTTGATTACACAAACATTAGTAGTTCCCACAGTCAGACTCTAGTGCATTTGACCAGGTTTTTAGTTTATACTTTAGTATTCAGTTTCAACATGTTATGTTCATGATTAGTACTTGGTCATTGTATTTAGCTCAGTTTCCAATTATATTTCAACATATATATATTCTGCTCAGTTTATGTCATTTTCTCAGTTATGCTTTGTTCAGTTTATATATCTTTTTCAGCTATTATCTATATCCAGCATGCTCAATACATTCCAAGTACTGACGCATACTCTGCGCTACATCCTTTTATGATGTAGATTCAGGTACTCAGCATCCAGATCACGCTTAGATCGTTTATCGGTCCGCATTCACCAGCTTCAGTGGTGAGTCCTCATACTTTGAGGACAACATACATGCTTTTTATTTCTAGTCTTTTTATTTAGTTTTATTAGAGTTAGCTGAGAGGCATGTCCCATCAGCTCTATCCAGTTAGAGGAATTTTTAGACATAGTAGTAGATTCAACTTTAGTTTTTGAGTGATTGTTCAGTATCACCAAACTCTTAGTATATTTTATATATTCAGATTAGTTGGTTATTCCCCACTTTTAGTTATCTATTAATTTAGCTTCCTCATAGTACTTGTTTTATATAGTGATTTTATAGTATGCTTATGATATGCCAGAGACAGGGTTAGCTTGGGGTCACTCATGAACCTAGGTCCCGTGTTGCATCAAGGGGGTAGCCTCGGGGTGTGACAATTATAACTAATCTTGTGGTGACTATACTTGTTAACGATAAGTTTTCTTTTGTAACACCTCGGATTGGAGAAAGGGTAAAAATTCCAGTTTTTAAGAATCTGGTGCCATCCACGGCCCGTGAAATGACCAACGGATCATAGGTGGTGTCCATGGTTGGCAGGGTAGTTTTTCCCTAAAAAGGGTCTAGATCCATGGCCTAGATCAATGGATCGTTGATGGACCCACGGTCCTTAGATGAGGTCCGTCGATCAAGGCCCCAAATATTAATTTATGACGCTAAACTATGGACTAACAGGACGGACCATCAGTTGAACCACGGTCAGTAAGTCGCCACCGTCGTTGGTGTCAACAATTTAATTTTAGAGGCTTTTGGGTATTTTTCTAATTATTATATCCTAATACTATGTCGTTTTTCCCTTCCTCTCAAAATATTTCTCTCTATAAAAGCTTGAAGAAGAAGGGATCAACCTAGGGTTTCAAGTCAATTCTCAAATTCCTCCATTGAAGTTAAGCAATTGGCATTAAGGTATGATAGTTTTTATCCATGGATTCCTTCCATTCATGGAGTTTCCAAATTCTCCAATTTTCAAAGTTAGAAATCCCCAGTTGAGTTTGGGTTTTTCTTCTATGTTATGGGTTCTCTTAATTATTGATTTAATTGATTGAATTATGATCTCTTATGCATGAATTGAGTTAATCCCATGTTTTAATGATGATACCTCATGAACCCATGTAATCCCCATGTTTTCCAAGTTATGAGCATATAATGTGGGTCTTGTATTATTAAAGAAGAGTTTTATGAAATCAAGCATGGATTGATAAAATTACACGACTTTATGATGAATTCCCATGAATCCATGTCTAACCCATGTTTTCTAGATATTGATGAATGAAAGTGGGTTTTGAACCATGAAAGGTGAATTATGGAATTATGCATGTTCTTATGAAATTGGTGTAAATGTCTTAAGGATGCTTTGAGTGTGAAGTATCAATGATGTTGCTATTGTTGTGTTGTTGAATGGATTTCTCATATACACATGTAAGCATAAATTGTGAAAGGTTTCTCACATGATAAGGGTTCCTTGGGTTGAAAGTCTTTCTCACTTAAAATGAACCAATGCTAAGAAGTTATTTTAATGATGAAGTAAGAGGCAATTACCCATGCTCTCTAATTGAAAGACAAGAGGAGATTACCCATGTCATATGATATAAGGACAAGAGGCGATTAACGATGTCACATGATGTAAGGACAAGAGGCGATTACCCATGTTCCTTTAAGAGCTAAGATGAATATGAATAAGAACTATTTCGTGGAAGTTAGGCTTAGTACCGAATGGACAAGTGGCAATTACCCATGTCCCATAACTGTGTGCCAACATATGATAGTTTAGATAGACATTAGCTAGTGGATCCACATAAGCTAGAAGTTCACGGTCCTCACGGTGAAAAGTAGGACAACTCTTTTCGATGTGGGTGACACTGGATTCTATAATGATAGCTCTCATGGTATTATATGTCGGTTAAGGCTACTTCCCACAAGCAAGTTATGATGAACTAAGGTTACCTCAAAGAAGAATTTCATATATGTTTAAGATGATTATGTGCATTAACCATGTTTTATGACTCATGTTTTCTAACTCTTATCTTATGTTTTGGATTGGTCATTACATCTTATGAAGGTATCTCTCTTTAAGCATGTTTTCATATGTTTTATGCATGGCTATCATACTTGGTACATATTTTGTACTAACGCATACTCTTGCCTACATTTCCCTAAATGTAGGGTTCGATAGTTAGGGTCCTCATCTTCGTGGCTAGAGTTCATTGAGGAGATTCCGAGCTTTTGGTGAGTCCTCATGTTTCGAGGATGAACTTTTATTGTTTTTAGTATTTTCCTTATTTTCAGTTTTGAACATGATGTATGGGCTTCGCCCAGATTCATTCTTATGTACTAGATGGATTTGAGGCTAATATTTTAGACTTTCGCTTTACTTTTATAAAATGATTTGGACTTGAAATGTTCCTCTTTAACTCTTTTGTTCTATTTCTTATGTTATTAATTCTAACTAGCTTGTATGGGGCCTCTCAGGGTCCTATACGCCATGTTATGCCTGGGGTATCTTGGGTCGTGACAAACTTGATAATCAGAGCACAAGGTTTAGAAAGGTCCTAGAAAGTCTCAGAATCCACGTCGAGTAGAGTCTTGTTCATAAGTGTGAAGTGCACCACATTTATGAATGAGAGGCTACAAGATGTTTAGGAAAATTCACTTCTTTCACCACTCTAACAGTCGTGTGATAGAGTTTAACTCTATAAGGTCTCTCTCTCCTAATCCTTATCTGATGATGTACAAGAGATAGCTACTCGAAGAGTTTATACTAGAAGGAATGTGAGGGAGAATGTGGAACAAGAAGCTCATCCTCAAGCTCCCAAGTTTGGGTTGATCCTTTGGCCGAGCAAGTGACTAATGCGGAGTTTAGGGCTTCTTTTCAAGTGTTGGCCCAAACTGTGACGGCCCAAGCCAAAAGGGAGGTTGAGATTCCCATGAACCCAAAAATGGGTACGATAGCATCTAGAGTGACATACTTTACTAGAATGAATCCTCCGGAGTTTCATGGTTCTAGGGTTGAGAAAGATCCTCAAGAGTTCATTGATGAGGTTTACAAGGTTTTGATGATCATGTGAGTGACGCCGGTGGAAAAGGTGGAGTTGGCCGCTTATCAACTTAAGGGTGTTGCTCAAATATGGTACAACCAATGGAAAGAAGGGAGGCCGCAAAATACGGGTCCTCTCGATTGGAAAAAGTACAAAGTTGCTTTCCTTGATATGTTCTTTCCCCTTGAGATGAGGGAGACAAATGTGCTTTCCTTGATAGGTTCTTTCCCCTTGAGATGAGGGAGGCAAAGGTGCTTGAGTTCATCAACCTTCATCAAGGAAGTATGAGTGTGAAGGAATATGCTTTGAAGTTCACACAATTGTGTCTATATGCTCCCACAATGTTTGCCGATCCTAGGGCAAATATGAGTAAGTTTGTTTCGGGTGTGTCCAAAATGGTTGTTAAGGAATGTCGTACCACCATGCTTGTTAATGACATGGATATTTCTCATCTCATGGTTTATTCTCAACAAATCGAAGAAGAGAAACTTAAGGAAAGGTCTAGAGAGGCATAGAGGGCTAAAATCGGTGATGGCAATTTTTCAAGGTCCAATGGACATGGTCGTTCTAGGTTTCGACAAAGGTTTTCCAGCCAAGGTTCCTCCAATGCTCCTTCTAAGTTCAACAAAGATAGGATGTCTAATCCTAAGCCTCAAGGAGGAAATTGTAGTGGGTCCTTATTGCCTACTTGTGCTAAGTGTGGAACGAAGCACGAGGGCAAGTGTTTAGCGGGTTCCAATGCTTGTTTTGATTGTGGTAAAATAGACCATAAGATAAGAGATTGTCATTCGGTTTCTAAGAATGAAGGAGATAATAGCCGAAGGGCTCAACCAAATCCTTCATCCAGTCCAAGTGGTTTGCTTTCAAATGTTCCCAAGCAAAACCAACTTTATGCACTTCAGACTCATCATGAGCAAGAGGGTTCTCCCGATGTTCCAGAAGTTCGTACGAAACCTCAATTCTCGCGTAGTCAGCAAATTTTGATCCAAGGGTTAGTACTCTATTTTCAGACTACCGAGGATCATCTTAGGAGTCCTTGTCCCTCTTCTTGTTTAAGATGCTATATCTTAATTAGTTGTTGAAATTTTTTGTTTAGACTTGGTTGAGTTAGAGTTTCTATACAATGATTGGGGAGTTGTTTAGAGGATGTTTTAATTCAATATTATACTTGATATTTATTAATGAAAACTTGATTCAATTTCTAACATTATCTTATAATTGTATGGTATGTGCTAGTTACAATTTGGGTTCGATGGATCTTTTATTGGAGGGTTAATGTGGGTGTCACTCACGACTATTTAAGCCATGATATAGTTGGTATCAAAACTTTAGGTTTGTTGATCTCTTCGTATAAGAACTGGTCTAGTAGAATCTTGTGGAATAGTATGGAGACGTTTGTACTTTTATTTGAGAGGCTATATGACATTAGAAAATTTCTATTTCATCTTTTCTTTATGCTACTACTTGAACCCTATTGGTATATGGTGATCTAAATTGATATCTAACCATTCATTGTTTTCTCACAAATGATAATAATATATGTAGGAGAAGCAAGAGTTACCATGCCAAAGAAAAAAATACCCGCAATAGCCGATGGGGTTGTAGTTCATGGATGAGGTAGGGAATACAGTAGAGCTAGAGGTAGAAGATGAGTTGTTGCACTTTCCGGGGGACGACCTTAGGAAACTGCAATGCTAGCTAGGGAGAGGTCAAAATCTCCTCCCTTATATAACGATTCTCTCGAGGTAACATAAGAAAAAGTGGTATACATACAAGTAGAGATATCTCCAGTTTAGGGAGGTGTCCCTCTGACTCAAATGTCTCCTGATATGCTTAAACAACTACTATGGTTCTTGGTTAGGTTGGCCAGTACTGGGACTACCCCTATAGTTACTAAAGTTCAATATCCAAGAGTGTAACATATTGTTCCCATGACTCCCAAGATTGAGACCACATAAAATGGAAATAGTAGAGAAATATGAGGTTGAATTTGTGAATTTCCAACTATAGGGAGATGTGAAAATGTGGTAGAGGGCTTATGTTTAGTGTAGGGATGCTGGGTCTCCTCCACTATCCTGAATTCAGTTCTATGTAGTGTTTCTAGAGAAGTAAGTCCTACACACTCTAAGGGATAGAAATATATATGAGTTCACCAATATTAAGCAGGGTGATGCATCTGTGGCTGTCTATGAGGCAAGATTTCACTTATTATCTTGGTATTCCATACAAGTAATTTATTCAGAGAAAGTGCAGATCCATCGCTTCATCAAGGTTCCTAAGGCAAACTGTAGATCCCAACCTAGAAAATGGTATCCTCTTTTAGGTCCTTCGATGAGGTGATCAATTTCGTTAAAAGTGTTGAGGCTATTAGGCAGGAGGGGTATTCCAAGACAACATAAAAGAAGGTTAGAAAAGTAGGCAGCTTCAACAGATCCTACTCTACGAGAAAAAGTTAACATAGATATTCCACATGCCTTTTTAGTCCATGGTGCATGTTTCAATTGGGGCATTTGTCAAGTACCAATCTACCTCATAATAATTCTAGTGGTTGTCAAAGCATATCCGCACAAACTCAATGACTTTTTTCGGATTGTAGTTGTTACGGGTGTTGTGAGTTTGGGAACATTTGTAGGTATTGTCCAAAGGTCACCTAGCTAGGTCAACCATATGTCTTTTGAGCTTGTAGTAGTGGTAGAGGTTGCCCACAAGATGGGCGTGGTGCTTATCAGTCGTGTAGAAGTGATAACTATGCTAGTTGTAGAGGTGATTATACATGTCGAGGAGGTACCTAACTCGGTATGGGCAACACTTAGACATGCAACTAGGAATAATATTATGCCTTTTAGGCAGGCTTGAGGAAAAGGCATCAGAAGTGATCATTCCAAGTACCATTCTTGTGTGTAACTAAATGACCACCGTTTTATTTGATCATGGATCTAATTTTTCATATGTGTCTGCTAGATTTTCTATGGGGATAAACATGTTTTCTGATTCCCTTAATACCTCTGTTAATGTACTTGCCATCATTGGTGATTCAATTATTGTATATAAAGTGTACCGTTCTTGCTTTGTGAAGTTTATGTGGTACATGACTTAGTCAGATTTAGTTATCCCTGATATGGTGTATTTTTACATCATCTAGGGGATGAGTTGTTATCTCTTTACCATGAGATTTTGGATTGTCATGCAAAGACAGTGACAATAGCGATGCCCGAAATAGCTAGGCTTTAGTGGAAGGGTGATTATTTTTGCATTCTTATGAAGCTCATCTCCTTCATTCATTCTAAGAGGTTAATTGGGAGGGGTATTTGACTTTCTCATCCCATTTTCGGAACACTAGCATAGAGGCTCACCCATAAAGTTAGTTTTTATGGTATGTGAATTCCTAGATGTCTTTCATATGTGCTTGACATGATGCCAGAACATGATATTGACTTATATATATATATTTAAAGTCAACCACCCATTTTATTTTTATTTGTTCTTATATAATGACACCAAGCGAGCTGAGAGAGCTAAAATCTTAGTTGTAGGAATATCTAAGCAAGGAATTCATTCTCCGTAGTTCTTCTCCATGGGGTACTCCTGTATTGTTTGTTAAAAATAAGATGGTAGTTTGTGCATGTGCATAGACCACTGATAATTGAATAAGGTTATGATTCGTAACAAGTACCTTTTGCCCAGGATATATAATTCTTTTGACCAGTTACAAGGTGATTCAGTATTCTCTAAGATTGACTTGAGGTTTGGGTACCATTATTTAAAAATCTAGGCTAAATATATTTCTAAGATTGTTTTACGGACTCGATATAAGCACTATGAGTTCTTGATTATGTATTTCAGGATGACCAACACCTCGTGTGCCTTCATTGGTTTAATCAATTGGGTGTTTAATCCCTATATGTACTCTTTTATGATCATCTTTATTTATAATATCGTAGTTTATTCTAAGAGTAAAGAGGAGCATGGGGGCTATTTGAGGATTGTTTTGGGTTCGCTAATGGAGAAACAATTGTATGCTAAATATTCTAAGTGTCTTCTGGCCATCTTCAATGTCTTTTTCTTAGGTCATGTGGTTTGAAAAAAAAGAGATATGGTAGATCCGCAAAAGATAGAGGAAGTTAATAATTGGACTTGACCTACTTCTATAATAGAGATTTGTAGCTTTATGGGGTTAGCTAGTTACTACTACAGGTTCATGAAGGGATTTACCTCCATTTCTTCACATATGACTCGTTTATTTTGGTCTAAAAAATGTGAGGATAGCTTCCAGTGAATTAAGAATTTATTGACCATCGCTCCTATTCTTGCCTTGCTAGTGGAGGATAAAAACTTTATTTGTTTATTACATGCCTCACATTCTATGTTAGGTTCTATTTTGATGTAGGAAAAAAATGGTATTGCTTATGCTTCTAGAAAGTTGAAAGTGCAAGATAAGAACTATCTTATCATGATTTAGAGTTGGCTGATGTCATATTTGCACTTAATAGATGTTACTTGTATGGAATTTGTTGCAAATTATTTACCGACCACCATAGTATGCAACATATCTTTATGAAGAAAGAGTTTAATTTGAGGAATCGTAGATGGATGAAGCTATAGAAACATTATGGTGTGACTATTCTCTACCATCCGAATAAGGTTAATGTAGTGATGCATTAAGCAAAAAGATGAGAACATGGGTAGTTTGGCTTATTTAACGGTTACGAGATGTCCATTGACTAAGGAGGTATAAAATTTGGCTAACAATTTGATGCAACTTAAGATATCCAAAGATGGTGGATTATAGAAAACATAGAAGCAAATCTTTGTGGATCAAATTAAGGCTAGAAATTTGAAGATGACCAGTTAGGAAATATTTGTAATAAGGTGGTGAAAGGTGAGGCCAAGGAGTTCATTCTTGATGGTGAGGGTGTTTTGTGTATTAAAATCTAAGTCTATGTGACCCACATTTGTGATTCCATTCATACTCTCCTTGCAAAGACTCATAGATCAAAGTACTTTGTACATCATGCTGCAACCAAGTTTCTCGTTACATGATATAACTCTACTGGTGGGATTGAATAAAGTGGAGCATAGTAGACTTTATGGCTAAGTGTCAAAATTACTAGGAAGTGAAGTATGCACATCAGAAGTCGGGAAGTACTCTTCAACGGGCGCCCATTCCTGAATGGAAGTGAGAAAGAATAGGTATGGATTAAGTTCCCAAGACCTTTGGGGAAGTTTGATTCAATTTGGGTTATTAGGGATATGCTGGTTAATCCCGTTTACCAAAAGGTGACCGAAGTCAAGCCTTTATCAAACTTTTCCAATATCTCGCCTAATGGCTCAAACTCACACCAAAATTTTTAGGACCCAAACCATCAATGCTTCTAACCGTAAATGGACCTTTTGGATCCGGTGGACCTCAAATAAATCTTACATGATGATTGTTTCTCTATATGTTGACCAAAGTCAACTCTTTCAACATAAAAGCTCTAGAAATGGGGAAACTCACGAAAAACTCTTCTGACCACCTCAGGAAGTATGCCACCCATTCCAACACATTAAATACACAAAATTCAAGCTATGGAAAGGTGCAAAACAAGAAATAAACACAAAAGAAAGTAAATGACTGCGACATTCATTATATATTTATAGGCCATTGATAATGTCCACCAATTATACTATTTATAAACCCTTGATTATTCTCATTTGTTCTATTGTATTGATAGGCTCTTGACAATTCCTATTTGTTGTATTATTTATGGGTATTTTATGATCCTCATTTATACATGAGGTATAAATATGTTCTTACTTCCGAATCCTTGACATTTCACATTTATTACATTATTCCTCTGAGATTCTGATGATGCTCACAGAACAAAGAGGCTTTCATTTTATAAATTAGTAGTAATTATGTATCTGAGGTTTAGTGGGACTTTTCAATTTTAAGTTTTATACGCCCGATGTGATATTCAGGTTTCAAGTTACCTTTTATACTTGTCTTTTGTTGAGTGTATATTTACTGATGCATTATATACTAGTATATTTTATTTTTACTAATACCTTGTTGTTGCAAACGATATATTTCATACTACAAGTTATGGTTGAGGCTCAAATAGGCCTCTACAGTAGACAATTGTCTAGTTATACATTTTATTAAGAGGTTTCTCTCCTTTTGGAGATCTTGAGTCTATGGATTAAAGCCATAGTTGAACATGTATAATAACATGTCGTTTGGGGCCCTATCCTGGCCATACGATTAATATGAGACTCTCAGGGGCTTGTAGACCTATGATATGTGTTAATATGTTTTGAGTGGCCTTGTCGACCTGATTGTTAGCTGACATTCTAGTGTTTGTCCTGGCCAACCTCATGTACATATTTGCGTTGGGCTTGTTTTCATGTAGGATGTCACATATACAGACCTTGTTGGTTTGTTTAGTTTTTGCTACTAGTTGAGAATATGTGTTTACATGGAGATCTTGTCATCTTAAGAGATTTGAAGAATTGACTATAAGAGTTATGTTTGATTAACTGTAATGACCCGATCGGTTAATTTTAGAAAAAAATATTAATTTACTATTTTACCCTCCCGTGATTGATCTCAATTCTTGTATGATTAAGTTTTGAAAATTTGATTTTGAACTTTGAGTTAAAAGTTGAGAATTTGGTAAGTTTTGAGTTTGAAAGGCTAAGTTGTTAAGAAAGTGGTTTTCGATGTCTTTTGGAGATTTGAGTGTCGGAATGAAATTTCATCGATTCCATCAGTCCTGGCATATGGAATCTGAATTGTGAGAGTTGTCAGTTTTGAATTCGAGTCTTTGTGAGGTTTGAAGTTATGAAATTATGGAATTTTAGCCGTTGAGTTGACTTTGTCAATATTCAGGGTTCAGATGCTTAGATCAGAATTTTGAGAGTTTCCTTGGATTCAGAGGATGCTTTTAGGCCTAGTAAGGTATTTTTTCATTTTTGAGAGGTTCCGAGCTTATTTTAGCCTTTTTAGGCGTTGAATTAATTTATTTTGGTTTTCACAAATGTCAAGTCAAGGAGACCTCAAATTCATGTTTTGAGGGTTGCATTGAGTTCAGAATGTCTAGTATGATTGATTTGCATATGTGGTTTATATTCACGGGGTTACGAATGAATCCCAAGGGTCTTTTCGATGTTTTGAGAGTTGGTTGTCTTTTTTGGTGCTGCAGGCCTAGCTTTTGCGAATGTCCCTTCACTTAAGAGACCTCCGCTTAAGCAAAGGACTTGTCGCTTAAGGGATCTTCACTTTAGCGAAGGCCGTTCGCTTTTGCGATGCCCGAGATTTTGGCGGTGTTTGTTTAGGCAAACCTCTAGTCTCTTTTGCGACATCTGAAAGGGTTTTTACCTTCCATTTTTGGGGTCTAAGCTCCATTTTCCATTTTTGAGCTTAGGGAACCCTTGGTGGCGATTTTGGAAAGGTTTTATTGTGCTAAATCATTTGGGTAAGCTTCTATCATCATAAACCTTCATTTCCATTTGATTATTTATGAGTTTAAACACTAAAATATTAGATTTTGATTGGTGAATGATGAGGTTTTTAAAAATACTCAAGTTCTTAGCTAAAATGGAGATTTTTAATTGATTTAAGTCATTTTTCGAAATGATTTTCCCCGATGAGTTCCTAAAGCCTTAGTAATATTTTCAAGTATTAAATTTTGGATTCAAACCTTACTTTCAGAATTGGGTTTTGTGTTGATTGACCTACTTTTTAAGAAATTTGATTTGAGTATTGTTGTTTCTGGAAATTTATTGTGAATACTTGCTTGTGTATAGATTGTGTGGCTTTAGAATTGATTCGAAAGGGGAAGGAACACTTGGAGTGAATATTGATTGATTTAAGACAAGTGATCTCCTAAACCTTGTATTCTAGTAGGATTTGTGTACTTCCTTCGTTGCTTATGTGTTGGGAGTAATTGGGATGAGGTGAATAGTTTAATTGTCCACTTGATACACTAAATGAATAAAAAGGTTGAAATGAAAAAGGCTATATGATGAATATGATGTTGTGAATTGCCTTATTGTGACTCTTGTTGATTGATTGATGAAATGCTTGAAAGCATTAGTTTGGACTTTAATGGTGTGAATTGTTATCTCTTCCATGTGATGTGATATTTTTTATGTGCATTTATTGTGAACAGTGTAATGAAACATGTGATGATTTATGCCGTTGAGTGCTATGATGTTGTGGTCATTTCCAACAAGTTTTTATAAAGCCGATGGGAAATGGTTACGGCTAGTGATTTGATATAAAACTAATGAGAAATGGTTCCTTCTAGTGAGATGATATAAAGACGATGGGAAATAATTTCAGCTAGTGAGATTGTGCTGATGGGAAATAATTCCGGCAAAAGATTGATTATTGTGACTTGATGCATTCGATGCTTATGCATAACTTGCTTGTTACTTGAGATTGATGTACTTTTTGTGTGTGAATTAACTATTTGACTTTGATAATGACTTACTTGATTAATTTGATTGTTGATTGTGACTATTAAACTATGGACATTGGGCCTTGTGAGTCGTGTATTGTATAATTTCTAGGTTGGGTTGATTTTTGTGCAGGTTGTAGTTTGATTGGAGTGTAAAGGGTATTCAATTTCTAGCTAGATGCTTATTTATTATGGTGCTTGTTGTGTACCGCATTGTTGGTACTCACTACTTGCTTCTACAAATGTGAAGGTACGCGATCACTCTTCTTCTTTTTTATTAGGCTCGTGAAGGACTTAAGAGGTAGCTGCTTGTCATACTGGAGGGCCCTTTTTCCTTTTTTTATGCTTTGTTTTACTTGAGAAGCAAAGACATTTAAGATTTTATTTATCTTTCCAATTCTTGCTTTATTGTTTTCTGCATTTCTTTCATTTTTGTTGGGTTGAGGCTGACTTATCTTAGAGGTAATAGACAAGTGCCATCAATTCCATTTTTAGGTTGTGACAAATGGTATCAGAGCCTCAGGTTCATAAGTCTCACGTGTATACAAGCTAAGTCTAAATAGAGTCTTCAGAATCAGTACTAAGATGTCAATACTTATCTTCAAGAGGCTATAAAGACTTTTAGGAAACTTCCTTTTATTCATCATTTCTTGTCCTGCGTGGTTACATTCACTAGTGCTGAGTTACCACATGTTGTTTTGGAAGATGCCGAGGACTAGAGCTTATGTTTCTAGTGGTAGAGGGAAGGCAGTCCCTGAGGCTGTTGTTGAGACCCTAGTTAGGGATAGAGGTAGGGCCTGAGCTAAAGGTCATGCTCATGGAGTAGCATAGGATAGAGGTCGTGCCCGTGTAGTGGCACAAGCCAGAGGTCGAGCTAGAGAGGCTTCTCCTGAGCCATATGTTGCTGTGTCTACCTATTTTGTTGCTGGATTTGATATGTTGTCTGATTTCATGCCTATGCCTATTCATATTTCTACGCCAGTGGGTGGATCCTTAGAGGTAGATCAAGTGTATCAATCCTGTCTTTTTTCTTTAGCCAAGTATGACACTTGGGTAGACTTGATCATTTTGGGGATGGTAGACTTTGATATTATCTTGGGTAAGGTTTGTTTCTCTCCACATCATGATATTCTTGATTTTTATGTTATGATTGAGACCTTTGCAATGCAGGGTTTCCTGATAGTTGAGTGGACGGGTGCAAATGGTTCTTACCCTTGCAAAGTTATATCCTTTATTAGAGCTCAGAGCTTGGTTGATAGAGGATGTTTGTCCTACTTGGTTTTCATTCAGGATACTAGCGTTGAGCCATCTCCCATGGATTATGTGCCCATCATTCAAGAGTTTGTAGATGTGTTTCCTACGGATCTTCTAGGTGTTCCTCCGGATAGAGATATTGATTTTGACATTGACTTAGAGTCGGGCACCAAGCCCATCTCTACTCCTCCTTATCGTATGGCTCCAACTAAGTTGAAGGAATTGAAGGACCAGTTACAAGATTTCTTAAGTGAGAGGTTTATTTGCCCTAGTGTTTTTCTATAGGGTGCTCATGTGTTGTTTGTGGAAAAAGAAGGATAGATCTATGAGAATGTGCATTGATTACCGACAGTTGAACAAAGTGACAATGAAGAACAAGTATCCTCTTCCTTGTATTGATGATTTGTTTGATCAGCTTCAGGGTGCATCTCTGTTCTTTAAGATTGATTTGAGGTCCGGTTATCACTAGCTGAAGATTAGGGAATTAGATATCCCTAAGATAACGATTAAGACCCGTTATGGGCACTATGAGTTTCTTGTGATGTCTTTCAGTTTGACTAATACCCCTGCATCATTCATGGAGTTGATGAACGCGATGTTCCAACCATATCTTAATTCCTTTATGATAGTGTTCATTGATGATATCTTAGTGTACTCCAAGACCAAGGTGGATCACAATCGGCATTTGACGATTGTACTCCAGAGATTGAAAGAACAAAAACTTTTTGCCAAGTTATCAAAGTGTGAGTTTTGGCTTGATTCTGTGGCATTTTTGGGACACATTATGTCCAAGGAGGGTATTCGGATAGATCTAGCAAAGATTGAGGCAGTGAGAGGTTAGACCAGGCCTATGTCAGTTACTGAGATCTGGAGTTTTGTGGGTCTTGCGGGCTTTTACCAATGATTTGTTTTGAGAGACCTTATTGACGTCAACTCTTATTTTGAATTTACCCGAGGAGAGTGTGTACTTCACTATTTATTGTGAAGCTTCTGGCCGGATTAGGTGGCATTCTTATGCAGAAAGGCAAGGTGATTCCTATTCCTCTAGACGATTGAATACCAATGAGAGGAATTACCCAACCCATGATTTGGAGTTGGCAGCTGCAGTATTTGTCTTAAGCTATGGCGACATTATCTATATGGGGTTCATTGTGAGGTTTTCACATGTTTAGATAGCTTTATTCAGAGAGATTTGAACTTGAGGCAGCGCCGATGGCTTAAGCTACTGAAGGACTATGACATCACCATCTTGTATCATCTGGGAAGGCCAATATGGTGGTTGATGCTTTTAGTAGGAAAACTTCTAGCATGGAAGTCTTCCTGACATTAGTGTGGAAGAGAAACCATTGGCTAGAGATGTTCAGAGGTTGACCAAGAGTCTCATCCATTTATGGATTTATGAAGAGACAGGTGGTTTGATTGCTTTTATTGAGGCTCGTTCTTCCTTAGTTGAATGGATTTGTGAGCACCAGTTTGATGACGATAAGTTGTGTCTCATTCAAGACAAGGTGATGATCACGGGGGGAGCCAATGAGGCTTCCCTTGATTCTAATGGTGTCTTGCGTATTGGAGGTAGGATTTTTGTGCCCAAGGTGGGTGAGTTGATTAGATTGATTCTTAAGGAGGTCAATTATTCCTGATATTCCATCCATTTGGATGTGGCAAAGATGTATCATGACATGATCCAACATTATTGGTGGTGTTGTATGAATAAGGATATTGCAGACTTTCTTTCGAGGTGTTTGACTTGTCATCATGTTAAGTGTGAGCACCAACGGCTTGGAGGTATTTCTTAGAAAATGTCTATTCTTACTTGGAAGTGGGAGCGGATCAATATGGACTTTTTTGTGGGACTACCTACCACTATGGGTGGTTATGACTCCATTTGGATAGCTATTTATAGGTTGACCAAGGCCGTCCATTTCATCCCGGTTCAGATGTAGTATATGGCGGAAAAGTTAGCTAACCTTTACATCAGTTAGATTGTGCGATTGCATGGAGTCCTGATCTATATTGTTTCTGATCGAGGTTCATTGTTCACATCCCATTTCTTGAAGGCTTTGCAGCATGGTTTGGGTAATCGATTAGATATGAGTACAACTTTCCATCCTCAAACAGATGGTCAGTCAAAGCGGACGATGCAAGTATTGGAGGACATGCTCCGAGCTTGTGTGATTGATTTCGGTGCTAGATGGGATCGACATTTCCCTTAGCTGAGTTTCCAATAATAACAGTTATTGTGACGACTCAAGGTAGACCCTAGATGTAGCATGGCATTTAAGACCCCGAGAGGCCTCATACAAGCCACTTAGCATACATCATACAAAATATTAGAAATCAATATATTTAAGAGACAATTTCAAAACATAAGAGTTTTATATAATGAAACGGAAGTCTAACAACATCTCAAAAGCCATCTAGTACAAAGGAGTGATCGGGACGTAACCCGTACATCAAGTTCAAAACTTAAATCTAAAGAAAATATGAAATAAAGGCTTAGTCCTCAGAACATTATGACTCACCAATCTTCAAACTTCAACTAAGAGATCTCTAGCCACGGAGATGGGAATCTGGAGCATTAGACCCTTCATTTGGGAGAATGTAGGCAAGAGTATGTGTTAGAAAAAAAATGTACCAAGAGTGATAGCAATGCATATAGTATGAAAAGCATGCTAAATGGACCTTTTCAAGATATGCAATGACCAAGATAAAACATGAGATAAAAGAGTTAGAAAACATAAGTCATAAAAACATAGTGAATGCAAGCTAACATCTTTAAAACATTCGTGAGATACTCCTTGAAATAATCTTGATTCATTACTGTGGGAGATTTACCTTTGACCGACATGTAAGATCATGTGAGCTATTAACATAGAATCCGGTGTCTACCCCACGCCGAAAAGAAGTCTTCTCATTTACCAAGGTAAGAACTATGAACTTCTAGCTTACGTGGATTTACTAGCTAATGTCTATCTAGACAACCTATGGTGGCACATAGTTTATGGGACATGGGTAATTGCCACTTGTCCACTCGATACTAAGCATAACTCCTATGAAATATTGATTATTCTTAACTTTCTTTAACATTCATGAGACATGCGTAGTCGCCACTTGTCTTGTCATTCGTAATTTTTTTTAACATCTTTCTAGCTTTAAGACAAGAAACAAACTGACCCTTAGGCTTAGAATTTCCCCTTTCCACTCTTGGATGGGTTTATTTGGAAACTGAAACTTGACTACACCGGTTCTACAATCAATAGAAGCATAACATGAATGCAGTCAATCCATACCAAGAATAACATCAAAAGCTCTACAAGATCAACATGAGTGACTCTACGGGACAAGAGGATGGGACACTTTCTATAGACCCTTTTAGCCACAATAAAATCACAAACTAGAATAGAGACAGAAAAAGGATCTAACAACACATCCAGAAGAATATCAAACCTCATAGCCACATATGGTGTCAAAAAATACAAGGTATAACAGAGGTCAAGTAAAGCATAAACATCAAGTTGGAGGACTTTCAACATACCGGTAACCACATCGGGAGAACCATCTTGCTCACGACGAGTCTTAAGTGCATAAAATCTATTTTGTTTTTGACTCCCACTAGAACCGGATGAAGGATTCGATTGAGCCCATCGATGATTTTCTCCCTCATTCATAGCAACTGTGGGACAATCTATTATCTTCTGATCCATCTTATCGCAACCAAAGAAAGCATTGGAACCGGCTAGACATCTACCCTCATGCTTCTTTCTACACTTAGCAGAAGGAGGCAATGAAGATCCACTACCATTTACTCCTTGGGGACTAGGGTTAGACACCCTATCTTTGTTGAAGTTAGGAGGGGCATTGGAGGAACCTTGACCGGAAAAACTTTGTCGGAATGTGGAACGACCATGTCCATCGGACCTTGAGTGGGAGAAGTTACCATCATCAGTTTTGGCCCTCTTTGACTCCCTAGACCTTTCCTTAAGTTTCTCCTCTTCAATTTATTAAGCATGAACCATGAGATGAGAAATGTCCATATCATTGATAAGAATTTCGGTACGACATTACTTAACCACTATTTCAAACACACCCGAAACGAACTTACTCATTCTTACCCTAAGATCGACAATCATAGTAGGAGCATATCGAGACAATTGTGTGAACCTAAAAGCATATTCCTTCACACTCATGCTTCCTTGATAAAGGTTGATGAACTCAAGTACCTTTGCCTCCGTCATCTCAAAGGGAAAGAACCTATCAAGGAAAGCAACTTTAAACTTTTCCCAATCGAGGGGACCCGCATCAACTACCCTCACTTCTTTCCATTCGTAAAACCAAACTTGAGCAACACCCTTAAGTTGTTAAGCGGCCAACTCCACCTTTCGCACCGGCGTTACTCCCATGATCATCAAAACCTTATACACTTCATCGATGCTTTCTTGAGGGTCTTCCTCGACCTTAGAACCATAAAACTCCAAAGGATTCACTCTAGTGAAATCTCTCACTTTAGTTGACGTCAAACCCACATTTGGGTTCACGGGGACCACAACTTTCCTATTGTCTTGAGCCGTCATGGCTAAATCCAACACTTGAAAAACAACCCAAAACTCCGCATTAGTCACTTGTTTGGCCAAAGGGTCAACAAAATCTTGAGGAGCTTGAGGAGGATCTTCTCTTTCCATATTCTCTCCCACATTTCTTCTAGCTTATTCCCTTCGAGTGGCCATATCCTGTAGAGCATCAAATAAGGATTAGGGGAGAGACATTATATAGTCAAACTCTATCACACGACTTAAGAGTAATGAAAGAAGAGGAAATTCCTAAACATTTTATAGCCTCTCATTCATAAATGTGGTGCATTTCACACTCATTAACAAGACTATATTCGACATGGCTTATGAGACTTCCTAGGACCTTTCTAAACCTTGTGCTCTGATTACCAAGTTTGTAACGACCCAAGGTAGACCCTAGGTGTAATATGGCGTATAAGACCCCGAGAGGCCTTATACAAGCCACTTAGCATACATCATACAAGCTAATAGAAATCAAGAGACTTAAGAGACAATTTCAAAACATAAGAGTTTAACATAATAAAGTGTAAGTCTAACAACGTCTCAAAAGACATCTAGTACAAAGTAGTGATGAGGACATTACCCGTACATCAAGTTCAAAACATAAATATAAAGACAATATGAAATAAAGGTTTGGTCCTCGGAACATGAGGACTCACCAATCTTCAAACTTCTATTAAGAGATCCATAGCCATGGAAATGTGAATCTGAAGCATCAGACCCTACATTTTGGAGAATGTAGATAAGAGTATGCGTTAGTACAAAAATGTACCAAGTATGATAGAGATGCATAAAGTATGAAAATCATACTAAACGAAACTTTTCATGATATGCAATGACCAAGCTAAAACATGAGATAAAAGAGTTAGAAAACATAAGTCATAAAAATATGGTCAATGCAATCTAACATCTTTAAAACATTCGTGAGATACTCCTTGAAATAACCTTGATTCATTAGTGTGGGAGATTTACCTTTGATCGACATATAAGACCATGTGAGCTATAGAGGTGTCCACTTACCAAGATAAGAACCATGAACTTCTAACTTACGTGGATCTACTAGTTAATGTCTATCTAGACAAACTATGGTGGCATATTGTTTATGGGAGATGGGTAATCGCCCCTTGTCCACTCGGTACTAAGCATAACTCCCACGAAATATTGATGATTCTGAACTTTTCTTAACATTCATGAGACATGGGTAGTCACCACTTGTCTTATCATTGGACGTCATGGGAAATCGGCGCTTGTCTCATTCTTAGAATAGCTCCTTAACTTTGATTCATTTTAGGTGAGAAAAGCTTTCAACCTTAGAATCTGTTATGTGAGAAAATCTTTCACATTCATATATTGAGTAATTGTGTGAGAAATCCTTTCATAACAATCTACCAACAACATAATTATTTATACTTAACTCTCAAAGCAACTTATATCATATATCATCAATATCATAAGAACATGCATATTTCCATAATTCACCTTTCATGGTTCAAAACTCACTATCAATCATCAAAACCTAGAAAACATGGATTAAGCAAGGGTTCATGGGGATTCATCTTAAAAATGTGAAATTACCTCAATTCATGCATAATAGTTCATAAAACAATCAAATAAATCAACATTGAAAGGAACCCATGACATAGAAGAAAACCCTAACTTCAATTGGGAATTTCTAACTTCAAAATTGGGGAATTTAGGAACTCTATGGAGGAAATGGCTCCATAGATGAAGACTATCAAACCTTAATGCCAAAAGCTTGACTTCAATGGAGGAATAGGAAACTTGACTTGAAACCCTAGGCTTCTTCTTCAACCTTCTCTAGAGAGAAATATTTGAGAGGATGACTTTTTCTTCTTTTGAGAATTTGAGAGAATGAATTGATTTGGAAGACTTTGGGGTTAACAATGTTTATATAGGGCTTTTAATAGAGGGAAAAACGACATAGTATGCGGCTAGAATAATTAGGAAAAGACACAAAAACTCTTTTAAAAAGTAACTATCGACCCCGTTGAAGGTGGGGACCTACGATCCGTGGGTCTACCTACAGGCCATCCTGTTCGACCGTCAATGAGTTCAGAGACTGATTTTCAAACCCCAACGACGGACCCATGTACGGTTCATGGGTCCACCTACATGCCGTACATGCCTAGTCGTGGGTCTCATATTTGACCCTAAAATTTCACTAAGGTTGGGACTCACCTACGAGACCTAACTACGACTCGTGCATTGGACAACAGACCGTCCTGGTGAACCGTTGGAAATACGAAAACTTTACACATTTTAGGAATCTGGACTGTCCAACCACGAGCCAACCTACGAACCGTGTGTCAGTCCACGGTCTATGGGTGGCTTCGTCGGTACTGGAACAAGATCCTACAAAAGCAGTAATTTTTACCCTTTTTGAATCCGAGGTGTTATAGTTATCATTCTAATATTTAGATGAATCCTTTTGAGACGTTGTATGACAGGCAATGTAGATCTCTGATTAAATGGTTTTATTTAGCTGAGATGGATTCATTAGATACAAACTTTCTTAAAGATGTTATGGAGCAGGTTCATATGATCCAGGGTAGGCTCTTGATAGTCCATAGTCGATAGAAGAGTTATGCAGATCAGAGAGTTCAAGCCCTAGTGTTCATAGAGGGTGATCATGTTTGGCTCTGAGTGTCACCCATGAAGGGTGTGATGAGGTTCGGAAAGTAGGGCATGCTTAGCCCTAGATTCATTGGACCTTTTGAGAATTTGAGTCATGTTGGAGAGGTGGCCTATAAGTTGGTCTTACCGCCTAGTTTGTCAGTTGTACATCCTGTTTTTCATGTTTCCATACTTTGAAAGTACATGTTGGATGAGTCTCATGTACTTTCCTTTGATTCTGTTTAGTTGGGTCAAGACTTTTCTTTTGAGAAGGACCCAACAACTATTTTGGATAGGTATGTTCGGAAGCTTAGGACCAAAGAGATTGCTTTACTGAGGGTGCAATAAAAGCATCGTTCAGTCGATGAGGCAACTTGGGAGACACGGTCTAATATGTGTTCCACATATCCTCAACTTTTTGAAGCTCCAAGTACTTTCTTTTACTTTATGTTCAAGGACGAACATGGATTTTACTGGTGGATAATGTAATGACCCGGTCGGTCATTTTTAGAAAAATTCATGAATTTACCAGTTTGCCCTCCTATGATTGACCCCAAGTCTTCTATGATTGAGTTTTAAAAAGTTGGTTTTGAACTTTGAGTTAAAATTGAGAATTTGGTAAGTTTTGAGTTTGAAAGGCTAAGTTGTTAAGAAAGTGGATTTTGGTATCTTTTGGAGTTTTTGAGTGTCGGAATGGAATTCAGTTGATTCCATTAATCTTGATATGTGGAATCGAAGTTCTGTGTGTCTTTGGTTTCACATTTTGAGTCTTTTTGAGGATTTGAGGTCCGATGTTGTGAAATTGTGGAGCCTTTGGGTTGATTTTGATCAATATTTGGGGGTTCGAATACCCATATCAGAATATTGAGAGTTCCATTGGATTCGGGGGATGATTTTAGGCATAGGTGAGGTCTTGGTTGATTTTTGAAAGGTTCCGATCTTGTTTTAGCCTTTTTATGTGTTGAGTTAGTTTTTTTCTATTTTTCATGGATGTTAGTCAATGAGATCTCAGATTCATGTTTTGACAGTTCCATTGTGTCTGAAACGTCAAGTATAATTGATTTGCATATGTGGTTTGTGTTCACGGGATTCCAAACGAATCTCGAGGGTCTTTTTAGTGTTTTGAGAGTTGGTTGTGTTTTCGGGTGTTGTAGGCCTCGTTTTTGCAAAGGTCTTGTTGCTTAAGTGACCTCCGCTTAAGCAAAGGACCTGTCGCTTAAGCAACCTCTGCATTAGTGAAGGTCGTTCGCTTTTGTGATGCCCGAGATTTTTGCGGGGTTCCCTCGCTTTTGCAATATCTGAGAGGGGTTTTGACTTTCCATTTTTGGGGTTTAAGTGATCCATTTTCCATTTTTGAGCTTGGGGAACTCTTGGTGGCAATTTTGGGAAGGTTTTCTTGTTCTAAATCATTTGGGGTAAGCTTTTATAATCCTAAACCTTCATTTCCCTTTGATTATTTATGGATTTAAACATCTAAACATGAGATTTTGATTGATGAATGATGAGTTTTTTCAAGAACTCAAGTTCTTAGCTAAAATTGAGATTTTGAACTGATTTTAAGTCCTTCCTTGAAATGATTTTCTTTAACGAGTTCCTAAGGCCGTGACAAATGTTTTCAAGTATTAAATTTCATATTGAAACCTTACTTTTGGAATTGGGTTTTGTTTTGATTGATTCACTTTTCAGGAGATTTGATGTGGGTATTTTTGTTTCCAGAAACTTATTGTGAATACTTGCTTGTGTATAGATTGTGTGGCTTGGAAAGTCATTCAGAAGGGGAAGACTCAACTCTTAGAGTGAATATTGATTTATTTAAGGCAAGTGATCTCCTAAAACTTGTATTCTAGTATTATTTGTGTACTTCCTACGGTTCTTGTGTGTTGAGAGTAATGTGGATGAGGTGAAGGGTTTAATTGTCCACCTGATACATCTAATTGAATAAAAAGGAGTTGAAATGAAAAAGGCTATGTGGTGAATATGATGATGTGAATTTCCTTATTGTGACCCTTGTTGATTGATTGATGAAATGCTTGAAAGCGTGAATGTGGACTTGAATGGTATGAATTGTTTTTTCTTCCGTGTGGCATGATATTGCTTGTCTACATTGATTGTAAACACCGTGATGAGACATGTGATGATTTATGATGTCAAGGTTTTTACCGATGAGTGTTGTGATGCCAAGGCCATTTTCGACAAGTGTTTATAAAGCTAATGGGAAATGGTTTCGGCTAGTGATTTGATATAAAGTCGATGGTAAATGGTTTTGACTAGTGATTTGATATAAAGTCTATGGAAAATAGTTCCATATAGTAAGATTGTGCTGACGCGAAATGGTTTCGGCAAGAGATTGATTATTGTGAATTGATTCATTCGATACTTATGTTTGACTTGCTTGTTACTTGAGATTGATGTACTTGTTGTGTGTGACTGAACTACTTGACTTTGAGAATGACTTGATTCATTTGATTGTTGATTGTGAATCTTGAACTATGGATATTGGGCCTTATGATCTGTGCATTGCAGAATTGCTAGGTTGAACTGATTTCTGTGCATGTTGTAGTTTGAGGAGGTTCAGCTGAAGTGTAAGGGGTATTCGATTTCTAGTTAGACGGCTTGTTTATTAGGTTGCTTGCTGGTTACTGTGTTGGTACTCACTAATTTCTTCTACACTTGTGTTGGTACTGAGCCTGTTTAGCGTGATCGCTCTTCTTCTCTTTTTTTGAGGCTCGTGAAGGACTTGAGAGGCAGCTGTTTGTCATCTCGGTGGGACCTCTTTTCCTTTTTCCATGCTTTGTTCTACTTGAGAAGAAAAGACATTTAAGACTTGTATTTATCTTTCGAATTCTATATTTTTATTAGTGGCTTGTACACATGATAAATATTTTGGGGATTTTAATGGAATGTATAAGTTTTCTGACTTTGTCTTGTTCTTGATTTATTGTTTTCCGTATTTTATTTTATTGGATTGAGGCTGACTTGTCTTGGTGGGAATATACAAGTGTCAGCACGTCCCTTTTTAGTTCGTAACATTCATTTGGTCAGGTGAGGCACCTGATGCCTATCACATCTCCTAGGTTTGGAGTGTGGCATTGTGTTATTAAAAAGGTTCAGATCCTAGTTTGGGGTTTTGATACTATTACCACTTCTCATTCAATATTTTATTATCATATGGGTAGCGGTTAGACAGTGATTGTCCAATCATTGCATATTCTCCCTTTGACTAAATCACACACTTTAAGTTTACATTTTGCATTACAGTTAATGAAGATAGAATTTTGTGCTTTCTTAAAAGAAAATTAAGCTTCCTAAAGGGGTGCTAGTTCAATATAAATAACTATATAAAAAAATACAACTCCATTTGCTAATACAGTTTTAATTAATTTACGAATTAAAAGGGTATTGATTGTGCTTCAAAATTAAGATGGGTGAATAAAGAACATAATTAACTCCATATCTAAATATTTGGTGTATAAAAGACACATATTATATATTTATTAATTTGAGAGTAAAACAGTTTGTGTTCGATAACTACAAGTGAAATTATAGGAAAAGTACATTAAATGTTATTTGCATGTCATAATAATAGTAAGACTAGAAGTTTGAACTCTTAAAAATAATTTAAGTGAAGTCAGTCAACTTTTTTCTACATCCGTTATAACACAAATTGTCTTAGATACGTCTAAAACCTTTAAAGTGTTGTAATTTGATTATTATTTTTCAGTTACTTTCGCTATCTGATTCATATAATATGTATTTTCTATGGTTAAACAAGAAGACTTCACTAGTTTTGTAATCAAACTTTAGATTCTACATCTTATTTCTTATGTCAAGATATGCATAAATTTTTTAATTTTTAATTGTCTAATTAATTTAAATTTTATTTAAAAAAAAGTTATACAATAAAAATTTACTTGTTTACTCTATTTAGTTTCTTATTAAATGCAATAAGATAGTAATACCTATGAATTGTTGAATAGATTTACATATTTTCTAAACATACACTAGAGGCTCAAAGATCAGATAATATTTTGGCCAATTCCAACATAAATTTTGGTGGAGCTTTTTATGATTTTTTCCTCTGTAATATCTAAAGAATATAAAACGATCTCAAGGAAAAACAGACAAATTAAATGAAACTTCTAATTCGTTGTTATAATAAAAGCATTTATTACATATGAAATTTAGGTCCTCAATTGGACTGCAAGAACTACAAACTTAAACATGATAACTCTTACACCATTCTCAGAATGGTACACATATATCAAAGAACTAAATAGCTTTAGGCAAGCTTTTAGCAAGAATCTATGGTATGAATGAGTTCCCTTTTTTAGGGACAAACTTTCGCATCCACACATGCTTCCCATGGATATTAAATTTAGCTTTGGAATCATCTTTGAGAATCAACTCAATAATTTCAGGCATAACAAACACGATTCGAGCATAAAGAGCTTGTTCATGAGACTTCACCTCCTGCATTAGAATGTAGTCAATGCAGTCTCCAAAATATGGTTTAAAGAATTCCCTGATTTCCCATTCAGCAACAGGGTAGCCTTTGGAGAAAGTAACAAACATTGTCCGTTCTTCATCTGGTACATTGTGTCCCTTCATCCTTAAATAAGACATGTCATATCCATTTTCTAACTGAGAAAATCTTTCAATTAAAGATGAATCACCGGGAGGTGGCACCATTGACATATTTCTTTCCATCAAGGTTTGTTCAAAACTTATTTTCAAAGCTTTTTCCATAATATCTAACAATGCATTGAAACAAACCTCATTTACAATCTTTCTTATCCCACTTGTTGCACTGTCCCTATTTTGATGGAAAAATAGGAGAGATAATCCCTTTTTAGTGAGGTTTTGAGTTAGAAAAATATCACTTGCATAAGTGGAAGACATAAATCGATTGTTCTCAATGCATTTGAGACATGTTGCACCCTCATCAGCAAGTTGATTAATTAAAAAATGAGGTAAGGATAATATCTTGTTGATAACATCCTTGCAACAACATGTTCTCTCCAACCAAATCCACAATGCCAATGTTTGCATTGATTCAAAAGGATCACGTAGGAGGTCAATAACTAAGACATAATAAAGTGTTCTGTCAATCTTATGAAAAAGTTTGAATTCCTCCTTAGTGATTTGAAAAGTTGTATCAGCCATACCAACTCACGTTTTTAGTGAAAAAACCTGATAATACCACAAATTAAATTAGAAAATATTGAGATGAAAAATGCATCCCTAATTATACTGACATATAATTATACAATTGAAAACAAAAGAAGAGAAATCGACTAACAAGATTATAGTATGAATAAGACAATTGTGATCCGATTAAAGATTCAACTCTTGTGTTGTAAGGTAACGAAAATACACTAAAGGTAAAATTTATACGAGGATTAAAAAGGATCATTCTTGGAACCTATAACTCAATCAAAGAGGGGATTCCAAGAACATGTCGAGGATTGCACATTTTCATCTATTTAGAGATTTAACCAGATCTAAAATCAAGTAAAGTTTAGGCTACATAAAAGGATAAAAGAACAAACCAAATGGTAATGTCAAGAGAAGATTGTTCTCAAGAACTCAACTTGATATATAACTTGACAACCCAATCCAACCTATTTATAGATGAAAAATATTTACTGGGCAACGGTCTAATGAAGTTGGTATTATCTCTATTCAACCAAAATAAAGGGAAGTAATTACAATTTTGAAAGCATTTACGAAAAAGTCTTGAGTAATAATTACAACTTGGGAAGTATTTACAGGAAAAGTCTAGAGTAGTAACTACAACATTGAAATCATTTATGAAAAAAAACTCTTGTATGACAAATTGTAACTAATGCACCTTTATAGAAATCATGTTGAGAGAACTTCACACATGTCCTGTACAAGAAATGGTGAGAACATAAAATATCAAGACTACCTAGACTTGCTTACATAATCTCAAAATGCAAAAAGTCTTAACACTTTCTCTTCTACTTATGAACGAACTTTGTTTGGTTAACATAGAGAGAAATCATTATAATGAATACAAGTATTTAGAACAACTTGATATATTAATAAATAACTTGATATGATGATTATACTTCACATTCTACGATAGTCACCTTAATGAATCATGTATTTTTTTTTAAAAATGGTTAGATAAAATGAATTTTGTCAACTCTAGTATAAATTGAGGTAGAATCACTATGGCCGAGTATTCAAAATCATAGTTCAAAAGAGACTACCACTAATTATTTTAATAAAACGGATCATCCCTTGTATCACAAACTTCTAGAATTATGTTCTATGATTACTCATACATGTCGAAAGACAACAAACATGCAATATATTTTTGTGATTTATCAAAAATTCAACATATTTTATGAATAATGACATATTTACTCTTAGGAAATACATTATTTGTTGTGAAATTACTTTGTGCGCATATGTTAAAACTGTTTGTCCTTGACATAATTTGTTCAGTGGTGAAATTCAAAGCTTGTGTATTTACTACTCTTTCAAAATGGGGAAGACAGTAGTTCAACACATCTGTATTATTCCTCAAATAATTATTAATGTTCCTCCATAGAAGAAGTTATCAACTTTAGTTATGTTATTACTTAACTCATCTAATAGAAAGTATGTCATTTAGTTCATATGGTTCAACCCTCAAGTTTATTTCCTTGATTGGAAAAACCTTATAATTAGGTTTTGTAAGATATTTCATGATCTAAATTTTAATATACGATGTGGTTTTCTTGCAATAATGGTAACACCTCGCAAAATTCTGCGCTTAAGATCTGAATCATTCATGGTAAGTATATCATCTTGGGTCGGGTGATGTCTTAATAGATCATGTGTTTTAAGGTACATTTTTAAGTGTATGAAATGTATCATATGTGGTTTAAGATCATAGCAGGCCTGTAGCACTAAGTCAAGTTTATATTTATGTCGGCTAAATTTTGCATGTGTTCATGCATGGGTTAATTTCAAACAATCATATCTCCCATCATATTAAGAGTTAGAGTTAGTGGTCCATGACCTATCAAATTAAAGGTCTATGAGTCTTCTTTTTAACTCTCCTAAATTTGCATCACTTGGAGTTCGGAATAGAAAGTTATGGTTGTTTTGGTGATGACACCTATCAATTTGGCAAATCAACAAGTAGTTCAGTGTATCGCCAAATTGGCCCCATAACCTTCAAAAATATTCATTTTAGCAATCTGAAGCCCCCTTTTGATGATCTGCTGAATATTTTAGCGGTGAGACCTCTAGATCACCGATTTAGGTGATAAAGCTCATTAAAAAGTCATTTTAATTGATTTTTCAAGTCTTCTTATGTCTCAAGAGGGGTATTCTTGACCTTTTACCCTCAATTAACTACACTAAGTCTATCTTATAACCTAATAACCTCCCCATTCACGCCCAACACTCACAAAATTAAATTCAATATGTTCTAAGTTCTCTGAAGCAAGAAATTGGGGTTCTTCACCTTCAACCTTCAGTTCAGGAATTTCAACAACTGTGTTCATTCCAGATATGTGGGATTTCATCAATGGGTGTCCTTTCACCCATTAAATACCAAACTAAACTCAGTATTTAAGTATTTCACTACTATGAATATCTCAGATTTTATGAAAACATGAATGTCCTTTTATTTCAGTCTATTCTCATGAATACATGTTTTTACACATGATTTAGCATATTTACTAGAAGTATATTTTATAAACCCTCCTAATATTGATTTTTCATGTTTCTCTATATTATGTTATTTTGAATTTCATATTTTCTTCAGAATACATAAATTGTTATGTTTAACTTTATACTCAGTTTATCAGTCCTGCATATTTTAAGATGGTTTTAGATATAATATCTTTCATTCAATCTCAGACATCAGAGTTTGTGGATTTCAATGTTATTAGTTAAGAAGACCATCAGGGTGATTTTCGATGAAGTATACTTTTAATAGTATTTTTAGATAGTATATGTATATTGTTAGACTTAGTATTTTTATGATTCAAGATTTAGAATTTAGGTCCAACCTTCTATAATCCTTTTAAAATATCAGTCCTGATACATTTTTATGCATTTTATTCTAGCCATATTTTATATTATGTATACTCACAAGTCTCACGCTTCATAAATACATGACTTTTATATATGTGTACTATTATCATAATCAAGAGTGTCAACTCATTATAGTAAGATACATGACGTTCAGATATGTGATGAGTCGAGGATTTCGACTCATTTAGAGCTAAATATTCAGAGTTTTAGTATCCTTAAAGCCTATTTTATGGTCTAAACTGATGTTAAAATGCTAATTTACAGTAATGAAGGCAAAAGAGAAAGGCAAGTAAATTACCGGGCAAAAAGGAGAGAAAAAGCTAAAAACACTGAAGAAAAGCAAGGTTGATGCTCGCCAAAGCCACTCGACGAGTCACTGAGTGGCTCTTCAGCTCGCCAAAAGTCACAGCAGGCCAGCCCTTGGACAAAGCCAACTCAACGAGCAGATTGGTGTTTCGGCGAAGTGTCGAGTGGATTAGCGATGGAGGTTTTGATCGCCTAAAGTCACAGAAGGGATGTGGTGAAAAGCTAAGACAAGAAGGCGATGGAAAGGATCACTCGGCGCATCACCAACCTAGTCGGCGAAGCCCAACTTATTTCACCGAGTGGCTCTGAAGTTGAAAATCTGGGAATGTATAAATGCAATTTTCAAAAGAAGAAAAACAAGTTATAGAGTTTTGTAGTTTTTGAGAGTTCCCACGTTGTCCAGTTCTGGATTCTTGATCCCTAACATTGTTCTTTAACTTTTTGAGTAGAGAATTAGGTTTTATTTGATTTGAAATTCAATTTAAGCATCTTGAAGAGTTGTGGATTGTTGCCCAAGTTGACGGAAAACATAGTTGGTAACTATTTGTTGCTCTTTATTATGTGTGGCTAAAATCCCCATTCCTGGGGGTGTGATTATGTGATTAAATGCTTCAATTAGCTTATGAGTGTTAGTATTTACTAATTTGATTGTTGATTTGAAGTGGGTTCAATTGATAGTTGAGTTTTAATTGATGAATTGTAGTAGAAAACACAATTCTAGCCAAGAATTCTAAGCTTGCTTGAGAAAGAAGTCTTAGAGTTAAAACTATAGATTGATGATTATAGTGATTGGGTTATTGTAGACTTAGCTTGAGAAAGTGGGTCTTAATACAATCCTACTAATCTAGCTTGAAAAAGCAGATTGATTGAGGTATTGGGATGTTTATATGTGTTATGCTTGTATAGCTTGATTCATGATAGTTGATTGAGAAATGACTATTACACCTAAAGCCTAGCCTACCCACTTAGATTCAATGATTTCTAGTAAATAATAATCACCCATTATGCGAAATTGACATTCAATTGATCATACTCCCAAGGACCCATCTCTATTTGTTTATTTCCGATTGTTCGTAGTTGTTAATTGTTCACTCAAATCCCTCCATTTGACATTAATTGTCAACCCCTTACCATTTACTTTTTGGTTTCGAAAATGTCTACACCTACAAATGATCAGAACAACATTTCACTTCGTAATTGAACTTTTTAATGTATTACTACCTGTGGGATCGAAAATGTCTACACCTACTTGATTGTGACCGCCTACACTTAGAATCAGATGAAGTGTAGTTAAGCGTTATTAATATACCATCAATGCTTTTGAACATTTTTCCCAAAATAAATTTCCCAATTAATATGGTATTCAGAATTTCATCATTGATCATGGATACATGTGTTTTTTTATAAAAGAAAGGTCCACAAGTAATATGGCAGTTAGGTATGACATCTATGATTATAAATAAAATTTGCAGGAGCTATCAGTTATGTTGAGTAGGGAGTAGTACTTAGCACCGAGTTGGACTAAGGTCAATATACCTAAGTCCTATAACTATGTGTCACTTTAGGTTTATTTAGCCTCTAGCGGACATATGCTTTCAGTTTACTAGTTCCACATCATATTAGATCAAATCAGTCTCTACACACTGACAAGCTATATTGAACTCTTTTTTATGGGAATTATACATCAAGCTACACGTTTATCTCACATGATTATATGCCAATTAATAGTATCTCCCATACTTCAGTCTTTCAGATACTGTGTGATCATATATTTACTAATTTCAGCTGTACCACTTATCAATTGCATGCCAATTTGCTTGGTCATTGTATAATTTCATGTTATTCAGCTTAGTAAAGTTTTTTCATGTTTAGTTATTAGTTTTATCATGCATGTCTCGTATACTCAGTTCATGTAAAGTACTAGCCGCAAACTTTTTGTGTTATGTTATTTTATAATATAGATTTAGACGTTCAGTATTCAGCTCGTAGTTAGTACGATTTTTTGTCAGCATAGCAGAAGTGTTGGTGAGTCCTCATCATTTGAGGACAACCTTTATTTTATGTCCTTTGATTTGTCTTCTAATTTTCCGACAGCTAGAGTTTGTCGGGGATTTGTCCCAGCAACTCATTATAGTAGAGGCTTTCAGACATACAAACAATTGGTAGTTCTCAACTTTATGTTATGTTGAGATGAACTCCCTTTTTGAGTATTATGTTTTATAATTCAGACATTATATATTTTTCAATATATGATTTCCTGCCCGGAGGGATATGGAAACATTGAATTCGCCAATTTGCGAACTTTTCTTTGATTCTTGACACATGTCATGCTGGATTTGAAGAAATAGAAATGAAAGTCTAATTCCGCTAGAGAAATTTGACTATGAATTAAACCAAAGAGGAATTTTTTACTCAAAAATACTCAGCTTTCACATTATTTATTTTTAGTTTTCATTTATATAAATCTTAGTGCCATACCATACCATGGGTTAGCTTGGGATCACTTCTGACTCTAAGCATTGTGTTATGAATAGGGTAGTCTCAGATTGTGATAACGATGCAGGTACAAATTACAACTGAGGTAAGAGCAGATACATGCTTTCCATGCAACATGCATCGAAACTTCAAAACATGTCGTATATTATCCATTTTTCCTCAAACAAGTGTTTGGGTTAATACATGCAAAAATAATAATTCTTTCTTGATCCAATTTAGAAAAAATCTTAAAACCCCTCCAAGCTATTTATGTTCAATATTTTTGTAACTATTAGGAAATACTCCTTTTGGGATGAACGGTGAAATATGAATGGGTTTCATAAGTGAGTTTACTCTCAACTTAAAATATTTGTTTGTTTATTTCACAAACTATGTTCTTGTTGGCATCTAACCTAGTTCCTGTAATTTTTACCTTATCAGAAAGAATTTTTGACATTTCATGACACCTAAGCCATGCCAAATCATTTTGACAGATTTGTTAAGATAATAAAATAATGCAATACATTCAACATGCATGCCCAGAGACAATTTAGGAAAGTCATACATTACAAGGATGGTAAGAAACAATTGGTGATTTTCTATTATGGTGGGTAAACATTTTCGTTTAACTGTCTATAAATTTATTTTCCAATATCCTTAAAAAGTAATATAGGAAGATCTATGGTAAGTGGTAAATCTTACGTTTACATGTGGCATAAGAGCTTGGATATTTGAACAGCCAATCCTATCAAAAGATTAGTTATTATATATTATATGTTGCTACCATAGTTATGATTTCTGCCTTTGCATGCTGATGAAGAGAATGAAATTTTTTAGATTTTTCCTTATCCTAGTGACTTGGGGCTAAAACCTAAATTCATATGTGCGTGTTGGAAAAATATTTAAAAGAACTTGAACTTAGTGGCAAGAAAGCATACTATTATTGTTATTTGGGATAAGGCACAATTACCCCCTAGACTATGATCAAAATCCCATAGACACACTTTAACTAAACTAAGGTCCTATTACCCCTGAACTCATTTTTTGGTAATTTTGTACACCTTTTGGCCTACGTGGCGCACCCTGTGACTCCACACAGTTGAGGTGCATTGGAGATATTTGGATGCAACGCAAGCCAAAAAGGTGTATAAAATTACAAAAAAAATGGGTTCAGATGGGTAATAGGACCTTAGTTTAGTTAAAGTGTGTCTCTGGGATTGTGGTCATAGTCTAGTGGTGCTTGCACTTTATCACTTGTTATTTTCTAAAAGGAAGTCTATGAATTTGTCAAAATACTTTCAAGATTATTTTGAGTTGTCCTTGTACATCCACCAAGCCAAACACATCTAGTTGTTGTTGGGTGACTTATGTTTATATTTGTATATTGTATACCATTTTTATGAGTGATAAATAATCTATGACACTCAAGTTCACTCATAGCGCATATTAGTGTAAATGGTATCACATGTGAACCAGGCTCATGCATCACATTATTTATGTTAAGTAAGGATGTAGCGAATCTTTAGACAATTAAGTAGGAAATAATCTTATGAGGAGATCTTCTCTTAAGGAAATGTTACTCCATTGAGATATATTTCCTTACCAAATAATTCTAAGTTGTTGATAAATGATTGAATTATTCTGCTCATTCTCTATTTATATAAAAATATTACGACTATCATAATTTAAATCGTTATTGCACCCATTATAATGGATTTCTCTAACTAAAAATAGTCATCAAATAAAGGAGCAGTTAGTTGAATCAAATGATGAAAGTGAAAAACTAGATCAAATAAGTTTTCTGTCTATTTTGAGTTTGTAAGTTGAGATTCAAGTTGTTACTTACTTTACTAGTCTTATTTCTAATTGCGTACTAGTAGTGGTGTAGGTAAGACTTGTATGTTTAATAGATTAGAGTTTATAGTCTTTGAAGAGATACATTTAAGTAAAGTATTTAGTTGAGGTACAGAGAGTTAGTCCCCTAGATTAATCAATTGTAATATGAAATTGTTCTTTGAAGTCGGTGAACATTTGTTGAAAATCCTACTCAGAGTAGGTTGTGATTTTTACTTCCTTGAGTCAGGACGTTTTTCACAATAAATACTCTTATATCCTTACTATTATTGCTGTTGTTACGTTTCTCTTACTTGAGGAACCAAAATCCTTAAGTTAGTAATACTCTTCAGCTATATCAAGAGTATTAGATTGGTTTAATGGTGTTTGTTTCTTTGTCAATTACATGTAAAAATAGAAATCATGTTTAAATCTATAAAGGTGTTTGGTTCAACTTTATGTTTGGACCATTATGATCACCGTTATATGATAAAGCAATCTATTGAAACAATTGGTCATTAAAGAAGGGGCCGGGGGGGGGGGTGAATTAAAATTCCTTCAGTCGACTTCCTGTGATAGCCAGTCGACTCACCTGCAAGTTAGTACAGAGATAAGCAGTAATAATAATTTGCAATAAATAAATGACACAGAGAGTTTTATACTGGTTCGGACCATCAATGTGGTGCCTAGTCCAGTCCCGTTGGGTTTCAAGGGTTTCCTTAAGAGCTTTGAAGTGAGCTTGGTGGTACAACTTTTCTTGTGACTTGATCTTGTCTGATATGCAAATCAGATTTCTATCTTGACACTGCCTCTACTTGTAAACCTACACTCATATTCTTTCTTTTTCTTTTCTTTTCAATTGTATCACTCACGTGTTTACAAAGCTTTATGAAAGATAAAAGAAAGTTGTTTGATAAGCCCAAGTGAAGTTGCGCACTTCATACTATAGTCTGGGGTAGATTATATTGTCATCGACCCGTGCTCTTGTAAGGAAAATCCCAAGGGACTTATCTCAATCAAGGATGATTGAGAGATTCCTTGATTGAGGCGATTTTGCTGATCCATGTCCATATTAGATATGTGCATGGTAAATCGCTTTCTCTACTCTTCTTGGCTGGCTGGCTCAATTCTTTCCTTGTATGATCAGTAGACTTCTAATCCTTGGCTTGACTCACGATTCTTTCCTTTCTTGATAACTTGATTCTGTTTGAGGATTTGATTTGATAATCTGCTTGATTTCGTCTTGTCAATCAAGGTGTGCCTTGATTAAGTTGGTTGCTGGATTTAGGCCATCTGTAAGGATATTCTAATTCCTTAGATTGAGGTTTTCCTTTCTATCAATTTTTGTGATGATCAATCAATTATATCTTTCCATCTTGAGGTCTTTTGCACAGATCATTTCCTTTTTAATATCGTGGCCTGCGAGAATTGGGATCAATGTGTTAAAATGTCTATTTTCAAAATCAACTAACTCTAAGGAGTTAACAATCTCCCCCTTTTTGATATTGACAACTTGATCACAATTTAATAAGCAGTATGTAGAGTCAAGTATACTTCCCTGATAGAGACTATATGTGAACTCTGTAGCTCCCCCTGTTTCTGAGGCGCCAATGTACATTGTAACTCCCCTTGTCTTAGAGAATAATATGGAAGACAAACTTTCTCCCCCGTTGTCATAATAAAAAAGAACATAGAAACGCACACTAGATATAAACGAGCAAAAGAAAACAGAAGATATTAGAGGTCAGAGAGACCTATATCAACAGTCCAAGAGAGAGAGAGAGAGAGAGGGACAGACCCCCATTGAAAGTTAGGCAAAAAAAACAGTTAAAAGACAATAAGTTTGAAACGCATGAATCAACGATCACCCAAACAGTACTTGAGGGTGTTGATTACTTTTCCACAAAATGTGTTGTAAGAGCGTTCCACATTGAGAGAGAGACTGGAGTATGAAGTCTGGACGATAACTGCAAGATCATTATTAGACGAGCTGATTACACTCTTAAGAGAGTCAACTTGTTTAATTAATCGGTTGACAGTGGAGATTGCTTCCTGTCATAGCAATACACAGTTTACCTACATCAGTACTTGTGTCTTTCTGTAGACGAAAGACTTTTTCCACAGCATCGTGGAGAGTCTCCAAACCACGTTCTACTACTAAAAGTCGAGTTTTGACTTCATCATTGTCCTGCAACAGAATAGCGGCAGAATCTGCAGAAATTTTTGAAGGCTTGGGAGTCTCAGCACGTGCCTTAACCGAGTCCTTTTTTACCCACTTGTCACCAACCTGCACATACCCCATACTAGAAAAAGTGCGAGAATCATAAGTAGCATTTATAATAATGGGAGTAAACATAGAGAGACCCACAAGGCGATACACTAGAATCCTCAAAATGAGTAGACCATACGGCAGACTTGCAGAGGCATTCGTATCTTCAGCACTTTCCCACATGTATTCCTTGAACCATTCCGCCCAATTTATGCGGTATTTCCTAAGCAAACAGTAGAGAACAAACACGTCTCGAGTAGAGATATTACTCAAAGAGCCTTTCCTGGGAATAAGAGTTGTGGCCACAATATGCGCCAGTATACGATTTTCAAAACAAAGAGACAATGGCCCAAAGTGAGAGATATCAAAGTCCGGTTCAGCCACGGCGCTCTTCGCACCTTCTAGAAAGACCTCAAAGCCATCAGGCCAAGTTCCGTTCATATACAGAATCACCTCAGAGAACTTAGTACCAAAAATATCTTTGAAAAGCAGGTCATTTATAATAATGTGATTTCCCAAGACTAAAGTCTCTAACTCACCACTGTCAGGAGATATGCGAAGATTCGCATAGAAGATTCGAACAACCTCTTCAAAGAGTTCAAGACCACACAAGGTGAAAAACAGGGATAATTTCTGAACTTTGAGATAGGAGCTTACCAGGCAGAGAGAGTCCTTTAGCTGACTAAGGTTGACAACACGGTCAGGAACAATGGGACGAGATTTGAAGATGTCATACCTGTGCTTCTATTCGATACCCCAGAATCGTTGCATGTCTGGTTGCGAGAGAGATCCCGTCACCAGAGAATGAGGCTTTTTTGAAGCTTTCTATTTTGATGTAGATGATCACTTCTTTGAGGAGACAAATGGAGAAGCCATAGATCCTATGGAGGAATCAGAGGAAAGAGACAAGATGTCCACTTCGAAAGAGCTCAAAGGGGCGGAGGGTTTTTGAGAGGTCATGGAGTGAGTTCTAGTCATGGTAGGGTAAAGAGAGAAGAGAAAAAAGGGATGAATAAATAGAACAGAGAAGGGGAAGGAGAAAAGTCTAAGAGAAGGAAGACAGGGGACAAAAAGGAAAGGATTTGATGGGAGATATAAAGAAGTGGAAGATACAGTAGCAAATCATAATTACAAAACATCAAAAACAAGGAAAGACATTAAACGCATAAGGAAAATAAATAATTAAGGTAAACACGGAAAAAGAAAAACACATTTAAAAAGGAAAAAAAATAATTAATGCATATAATACCAAGGCAATTTCTGAGGAAACAGAGTCTTTCTTCAAGAAGCAGTTTAGTAAAGATATCAGCTAATTGATTTTCAGAATCTACAAATTCTAAAGAAAAATTGTCATTTTCAACATGATCACGAATAAAATGATGCTTGATGTCAATATGTTAAGCCCTGGAATGATGCACAATATATTTAGAAAGGCTAATAGCACTAGTATTATCACAAAAAATTGGAACGGCTTCATAAGAGAGATCATAATCAAGTAATTGATGCATCATCCATAAGATTTGAGTACCACAGCTTCCAATGGCTAAATATTTAGATTCCGTGGTGGATAGAGCAACCGAGGCTTGTTTCTTGCTGTGCCATGAGACTAGAGATTGTCCCAAAATTTGGCACGTTTCGCTAGTACTTTTTCGGTCATTTTTGTCACCTGCAAAGTCAGCATCTGAGTAGCCAATTAAATCAAAATGAGATGAGTGAGGGTACCATAGTCCTAATTCGATAGTGCCAATAAAGTAGCGAATAATTCGCTTTACTGTAGTAAGATGAGATTCCTTTGAGGCAACTTGAAATCTTGCGCACTTACATACACTTTACATGATGTCTGGTCGACTAGCGGTGAGATATAGTAGTGAGCCAACCATTCCGCTATACATTTTTTCATCCATATCTTTTCCAGGTGTATCTGTTTCGAGGCACGTGGAAGGACTCATGGGGTACCAAATACTTTTCCTTTTTCGAGTCCAAACTTCTTTATTAGCTCCTTGGTGTACTTGGTTTGATTAATGAAAGTTCCATTAGCTGACTACTTAATTTGAAGTCCGTGGAAGAATGTGAGTTCTCCCATTAGACTCATTTCAAATTAACCTTTCATCATATTTGCAAAATTCTCACACAAAGAAGGGTTACAACTTCCAAAAATAATATCATCAACATAAATTTGAACTATAAGAATGTACAAGCCAGATCTTTTAATGAAGAGAGTTGTATCAATTTTCCCCCTTTGGAAATTATTTTGAAGTAAAAAAGAGCTTAATCTTTCATACCAAGCTTTTGGAGCTTGTTTGAGTCCATAGAGAACTTTGGACAATTTATAAACAACATCAGGACAAGAAGGATTTTCAAAACCGGGGGGTTGTTTGACAAAGACTTCTTCTTTTATAAAACCATTTAAGAAAGCACTTTTTACATCCATTTGAAAAAGTTTGAAGCGTTTGAAGGATGCAAACCTGAGCAAAATTCGAATAGATTCTAACCTTGCCACCGAAGTAAAAGTTTCATCGTAATCAATACCTTCTTGTTGTGAATAGCCTTGAACAACTAGCTTTGCTTTGTTTTGAGTAGCTTTGCCATGTTCGTCTAGTTTGTTTTGAAATACCCACTTGGTTCCGATAACTGAGCAATTCTTTGGTCTTTCTATGAGAGTCCATACTTGATTTTTTTTGAATTGATCAACTTCTTCTTTCATCGCTTGTACTCATGACTCGTCTTCCATAGTTTCATTTATTCGCTTGGGTTCCATTTGAGATATTAGGGCAACATAAGCTTGTTTTCTGAGGGAAGATCGCCTCTGAATTTTATCATCAGGTTTCCCGAGAATAAAATTTTCAAGATAGCTAGCATTGTGTCTCCATTCTCTTGGAATATTGGTTTTGAGGATACAAAAGTTTATGAATCTGTCTTTCTAGTGAGAGTAATGTTGTCCATTGAAGTATGGTGGTCGGTGTGAAGAGTGTCCATCTTGAAGTATGGTGGTCGGTGTGAAGAGTGTCCATCTTGAAGTAAAGCTCCGGGGATCTGATAGTGTGCCATTTTGGATCTTTGCTCACGTGTGGTTAAACATTGAATTAGTGAGACCTACTCTGATACCAATTGAAATTAAAGGGAGGGGGGGGGGGGGTGAATCAAAATTCCTTTAGTCAAATTCCTGTGATAGTCAGTCGACTCACCTTCAAGTTAGTACAGAGATAAATAGTAATAATAATAATTTGCAATAAGTAAATGACACTGAGAGTTTTATACTGGTTCGGATCACCAATGTAGTGCCTAGTCCAGTCCCCTTGGGTTTCAAGGGTTTTCTTAAGAGCTTTGAAGTGAGCTTGGTGGTACAACTTTTCTTATGACTTGATCATGTCTGATATGCAAATCAGATTTCTATCTTGACACTGACTCTACTTGTAAACCTACACTCAGATTCTTTATTTTTCTTTTCTTTTCAATTGTATCACTCACGTGTTTACAAAGCTTTATGAAAGATAAAAGAAAGTTGTTTGATAAGCTCAAGTGAAGTTGCGTACTTCACACTAAAGTCTGGGATAGATTATATTGTCATCGACCCTGATTTGTAAGGAAAAATCCAAGGAATTTATCTCAATCAAGGATTATTGAGAGATTCCTTGATTGAGGCGATTTTGCTGATCCATGTCCATATTAGATATGTGCATGGTAAATCGCTTTCTCTACTCTTTTTGGCTGGCTGGCTCAATTCTTTCCTTGTATGATCAGTAGACTTCTAATCCTTGGCTTGACTCACGATTCTTTCCTTTCTTGATAACTTGATTCTGTT